>JAJPUD010010590.1:29630-60689 GCA_023553655.1 Myrmecobius fasciatus | reverse complement strand
GAGAGAGAGAGAGAGAGAGAGAGAGAGAGAGAGAGAGAGAGAGAGATACAGAGAGACAGAAAGAGATGTTTTAATTCTCTTTTTTATATATACACACTTCATTTTTTGCTACATTATTTCTTGGTCTCTTGTAAATGCAGTGACCTTCCACTTCTCAGTTCTAATTTTCAGTCATTTTCTTTTTTAAGATTCTGGATTCCCTTTTCTAGTTGGTTGACTTTCTTTTCATCATCTTGTTTTTCCTTCCATTTTTTTGTTATTGTTTTTTTCCTGTTTTGTTTTTCATTTAAACTAAGCATTATTGTTGTTATTGTTTTGGCATTATGTAGCCAAAACAACTGTTAATGACCAGAATTATGAAGTTCTTTGAGTCATCATTTTGGAGTTGGATTAACAACCTTTTTTAGAACTAATTATGATATATTAATTTGACTAGAGTATCAATGGGGACATTTTTTACACAACACTATAATAGTTCAAATTCACAAATTTAACAATGATTTTTTTCATCAACTAGAACAGAGTGCAAAGAAATTGTGTTTTTCCTGCTGCAACTGCTGATGCTTTTGTTGTTTTTTTGCTGTTGTTATATTTGGCAATGGATGTAAGTGACTAAAGCAGTAATATGTCCTAGGAGGGTGAAGGAGAATACCTTCACCTTTTTTTATGGAATGCTTCTTTTCCTTCGCATTTCTACTTTTTGGATCTTGAGTTCATTTTATGGGTTAGCTCTATAACATCTCTTAGATAAGACCAACTGTTAGTGGTGTCACTACATGAAGTCAGTTTTGCTACGACAATTATTTTGAAAATGGAAATTTCTTCCCTCAGAAAAAAAGAATGCAAAAAACTGCACCACTTCATAATAACTCAAAAACTGCAACCTTTGCAAAGCCCACTTCTTCAAGCAAACTTGAAATATTTGTCAAAGTAAAGGGCTATATTAATTGCATAACTTCTGGTATAATAGAAGTTATTGGATAATGAATGTTGGTCACCATTCTCTATCTCCTACTTTCGACCATGGCTTTCATCACTGAGTCCCAACTTTGAAATCCCCTGGAGATACGATCTGCCCAATTTGTGGAGATTTTGCTAGGCCAGATCAGTAGGAACTAGGGCACAGGGCAAGGAGGACAGACTAAGGCCAAAGAGTTCATCACCATTTATAGTAGTATTTTTCTTTTTTTAAAAGTTTATTTTTTTATTCTATTTGTCAAAATACATGAAAAGACAGTTTTCAATATTTACCTTGTGTTCTGAATTTTTCTCCCTCCTTGCCCACATCTCCTCTCTTCTAGACAGCAAGTAATCCAATATAGGTTAAACATGTGCAGTTCTTCTAAACATATTTCCACATTTATCAAACTGCACACAAAAGAAAATCAGATTAAATAAAAAAATGAGAAAGAAAAAAACAAGCAAGCAAACAACAAAAGTGAAAATACCATGTCATGAATCCACATTCAGTCTCCATAATCCTCTCTCTGGATGCAGATGACTCTTTCCATCACAAGATTATTGGAATTGGTTTGAGTAACCTTACTGTTGAAAAGAGCCAAGTCCTTCACAGTTGATCATTGTATAATATTGTTGCAGCATATAATGCTTTTTTGGTTCTACTCATTTCATTTAGCATCAGTTCACGTAAATCTCTTTAGGCCTTTCTGAAATCATTCTATTGACCATGAAAATGAGGTCCAAGTGATTGTGACTAGAAAAGAGATGCATCTAATGGAAAAGCTAAAATTCAATGCAAGTCCTTTAATTTCAATTTACTATCCTTTACACAATCTCATACTGCTTTGGGGAAAAAAGGTCTCTTTACCAGCAGAATAAACAATGCATCTCTAATATAGCTTCAAACATCTGAGGTCACAAAAGTTTCTTCTCAGATATATTCTTTGATTTACAGAATTTTTATTATTGTATGTGTATGTATGTGTGTATGTGTGTATACATATATGTATTTATATACATATATATGTTTGTGCATTTATATATGTGTGTATATATGTGTATATACAGAGAGAAAGAGAGAAAGAGAGAGAGAGAGAGAGATGTGGGTGGGTGTGGATAGACAGAAAGACAAATAGATAGATAGATAGAGATATTAGTTTTGAGGGTCCTCTTATTTTATTTTTCCCAACCTATGCATTTTATTTTTTACATGTATATTAACCTTTTGAACACACATTTCTGTATGAATCATGTTAGGAGAGAAAAATCAAAACAAAAGGGAAAAACCATGACAGAAGGGGAAAAAAAACTGAAAAAAAGTGAACATAGCATGTGTTGATTTACATTCAATATCCATGATTCTCTTTCTGGATGCAGATGGTGTTTTCTATCCAAAGTTTAATGGGATTTCCTGAGATCACTGAACCACTGAGAAAAATCTAATCTTTCAGAGTTGATCATAACACAATCTTGCTGTTATTGTTTACAGCATATTCCTGTTCTTGTTTGTTTCTCTCAGCACCCATACATGCAAATCTTTCCAGGCCATTTTAAATCAGCTTGTTCATCATTTTTTATAAAACAATAAGATTCCATTATCTTCATATACCATAACTTAGCCATTCCCCAACTGATGGGCATCCACTCAATTTCCAGTTTCTTGTCATTACAAAAAAGGGTATTACAAACATTTTTGCACCTCTGGGTTCTTTTCCTTTTTTTATGATCTCTTTGGAATACAGGTCCAGTAGAGACAGCTGGATCAAAGGGTATACAGTTTGATAACCCTTTAGGAATAATTCCAAATTGTTTTCCTGAATGATCAGTTCACAACTCCACCAATAATGTTTTTGTGTACCAGTTTACTCACATCCCCTCCAACAATTTTATCATCATTTTTGGACATTTGAGAGGTATGAAATAGTATATGACAATATTTCTTAACAATTTAATATGTGCCATTCAGCTCCTTTTTTTTCTTTTTTCTTTTTCTTTTTTTTTTTTTTTTGCGTGTCCCTAAAGAACTATTGGAAATAAGTGATATGTTCAGATGTGTACATAAGAAAAAATAACTGGCAGTAATGTGAAGAAGGAACTGGAATGAGGAAAAGGCAGGGAGATCTATTAGTAGACCATTGCAATAATCTAGGTGAGAGATCATGGTCAATTTTTTGCCTTTGGAGTAATTGGAGTAAATGTAATTCCATGGAGCCCATCTCTTGCCTCCTTTTGGAATTGGAGAAATACCTTTGTGTCATGTAGGTTTCTTACTTATAGAAAAGACAATGAATGCCATTTAAGCAAATATTCAGATTGTTCTCCTGCCTTTGGGAAAGGGGAATAATACATAATCTTCTTTTAGTTCTCAATAATAGTTTCTTTACTAGAATTGCCTAAAACTAGGAGAGGACTCCAGCTGAAATCAAATCATTATAACAATAAAAGTCTACCTGATATCCTTCCTCAGTGATTAATTATTTTTCTCTCTCCAACCCCTTCCTCCTCTCCCCACCTTAACATGTTCTCTTCATAGCAGTGACCTAGAATCTCCAGTATCATCATTTAAACCACGTTATCTATTTACTTATTCCTACTCTTCTTAACCCCAACCCCAACTCCAATGTTTTGCTCCAAAACTCTCTGGAATGCTTGCTATATAGTTAATAAAGCTGCTTTAATCTTATTATTTTCCTTTCTCATTATTTACATCTTCTGGCTTTAAATGAAACCAGGATTCACCTATGACAAAGACACTAATTTTATTTTCTAGCATTGTATGTAATTGAATTCATTCCCCTCAAACAATTTATCACAGTGGAAATAACAGACTGCTCCTTGTATGTTTTTGTCACTCACAAATTCTCCTTCTGTGACTATCATTAGATAATCCCCTCTTCTCTGAGTTTCACTTAATTCATCTCCACCACCTAATCTAGTTCTGGTAGCTATTGTCTACTCACATTCAAGACATTACCCATTCCTCAATGAGTTAAAAATCTGGCTCATAATCTTTCTGTCCTCTCCAAATCCTGCTCCTCATATATAGAACTTCAAAATACATTTTGTTACTCCTCAAAAATTCTAACCATACAGTTCTTCAATTTAATAATTTTATATAACTTACCCCTATATCCCACTTCAGCTATACATAAAAGTTCAATATTTCCTTGTTCATGAATTCTGAAATGTTCTTATCTGATCGCAATTTGTTGTCATTTTATATGTCTCTCTAACTTGTAGTTCTAATACTTTTTTTTTTTTTTTTGAATCAACCAGTTTGCTGAGGCAATTGAGGTTAAGTTACTTGCCCAGGGTCACACAACTAGGGAATGTTAAGTGTCTGAGACCACATTTGAACTCAGGTCCTCTTGACTTCAGGGCTAGTGCTCTATCCACTGTGCCACCTAGCTGCCCCTCTAATACTTATTCTTCATCAATACCATAACTTTTTCCTCAAATCATCACCCATGCATATATTTCCTCCTTTACCTATCTGGATAATATTGTGAACCAGTTCAACTCTAAACTATCTTCTTTTATTGAATCTCTTACTCCCTTATTGTATTGACAATCTGGCTCTGTCATTTATATTTGGATAGTTGGAAAGAAAAAATTGGACTCAGCTGGTTATGATAGAATGATCCTAAAAATAAATAAATAAAACTCTATAATTTGAACTTCTTTCTGCCAGTCCTCTTTTCCCTCAGCCTTCTTCTCTCCTTTTTGCCATTTAAAAAAATAGTTTGTTCAATCCCAACCTAATATTAGAAGTCCAAAATTCTATTGTTGGCATTGGTCAAAAGTGAGGCAGTATATGTATTCTCATAAATATTCTTTGTCATGTATAACACTGTTCTATTATGCTTTGTTAACTTAGTGGTTGAAATTGAAGAGAGACCTATACAAGAGTTGGAAATGGTTCAATTTCATATGGTCCCAGAAGGTAGGCTTTGAAAATGGGAGCATAAGATATATAAAATATATATTATTGACAAACACTTTCTTTTGTAGAACACCTAGGTAAAACACATACTAAAGTTTTACTTGGAAGAATGATCTTGTGTCACTCTCTGATTCTGAATTGTTGATATCATCTTGCTTCAGGGTCTTTTATATTTTACACTTATTCCTTGAATGAGGATCTGAATTCTAGGTGAAGCTGTTAAATTCCTATCATAGGCACATGATCTGGACATTATCAGTAAGTCTACTTAAACTGAAGAGAAATTTTACATATATGGAAAATTACATTTGTGGATAAAATTTTTACTTGATTGGGCATCTTTTATTCTACAACCAATAGGTCATAATTAATATTCTACTGTTAAAAACAATCAGCACTGTGGCTAATTCTTGCAATCTGAAACCACTATATCATTTGCCAAAAAAAAAAAAAAAAAGCTTTTTTTGAGACTACTTTCCCAGTAGTCTCAAAAAATTAGAGATGTGTGAAGAAGGGTTTGTCTGTACACAGTATAGGGGTAAATCTGATTTTTAAGTCCAAATATTATTTACATTCCACCAATGAAGATTGAACATATGGTATAACATGCCACAATTAATATCATATTATGTGACAACATGATGCTAAATGCCCAATCCATTATGATTGCATTTTAATATTTTTAAACTGGACTCTACTGCAGATGAACAATAAATGAACTCTCTCTAAAATCTCAGCATTGAAAAAGCAAAGGGGAGAAAGTCGAATTTTTTTTGGAAAGCTATCAGACTGATTGCAATAATTTCAAGCTATTCCATGACTCAAAAGTAATTTTTTACACTAATATTCTTCGAATGATATTATATGGCTACAAGCCATGAAGCCACAGTTTCTTAAATTTCAAGTGACCCAGAGGTTAATACAGAGATGCGTGGCGGGAATAAGTATATTGCAATATATGAACAAAAGTGACTTCTGCAAAAGAAATAACAAGAAGATTATAAATAAAATTTATAAGAAAAGAAGAAAGGAGGCTAGGACAGAAGAAGGAGATAACAGAGATAGTCAGAAAGAAACAGAGAGATAAAAGATGGATAGCCTGAGTGCTGTATTGGTACTGGAAGACCTAAAGAATGAAATGCCAAAAGACCCAATATAAGGCTTCTGACATGTTGGGTAGATTTTCTTTGGAGAATTTATGAAAGAATTTGGACAATTTAATTTAATTAAACAGAATGAGAAGACCTCAGTCTGCCTCCATGATATTGAAGGAAGTTTTCATATCAATGAAGTTGCAGATTCATTGAAATACTAAAGTATAAAGTAAATATTATAATTTTATATTTGACAAGTATGAAGATAAGATTTTGTGATAAAAATTTGTCATTTAGTTAAAAAATTTGTTAGGAAAACTGAAAAGCAGTATGAAAGAAATTGAGCATAGGCCAATATTTTACACCACTTCCAAAGGTATGGTAAAAATTGATATATGACCTAGATATAAAGAGGATATCAAGGGCAACAATTTATGAATAAACAAACAATATTGTATGAACAGACATTTCTGATATAGTAATCAAAACAATATATGGTCATATAAAAATTGCTCTAAATCATTATTGATTAGAAAAATGCAAATGAAAATGACCTTGAGATATTATTTTTTATCTAATCAGATTGGCTAAAATGATTGAAAGGGAAAATGACAAATATTGGAAAGGATGTGAAAAAATCAAAATGCTAATTCATTGTTGGTGGAATTGTAAACTGATCTGTTTTGAAGTTTTCTGGAATTATTCCTAAAGAATTATTAAATTGTCTATATCTGTTGATCTGGAAATATCACTACTTTGCCTATTTCCAAAGATGATTAGAGAAAAAAGAAAAGAACCTATATATTCTAAAATGCTTATAGCAAATTTCTTTGTGGTGACAAATAATTAGAAATTGTGGAGTTACCTGTTAATTGGGGAATGGCTGAACAAATTGTGATGAAATATTACTATGCCATAAGAATAAGCTCAATAATCTTAGAAAAACATGGATAGATTTGCATGGAATGATGTAGAGTAAAATGAGCAGAAACAAGAGAATGGTATAACAGCAATATTGTTTTAAGAACAACTTGTTTTATTCCTTAAATTAAAAATTAATTAATTAAAAGGGAAGATACTAGACTCATTAAAATTCTTTTTTTGGTTTCAGATAGCAAGCAATGTGTAGGAATGAACAAGTGTTACAAATTACCAAGAAATGAACTGAATTAGTGACTAATGAGGGTGCTCTAATTTTTACTGGCTGGATGGGACAATACCCTTAAAATAACTCTAGTGGGGGAGGAGGAGTCTGGAAAAGTGATGGAGTAGATCAGAAAATTTGAAACATTCCAGATTTCTCCTACAAATAGAAAAAAATTGTGTTTCACAGAAAACATAATCTGGTGAAAAACAAAAAAAAAAAAGACTTGGGGTAGAACAAGGGATCTCCTGGGACAACCTGACAAAACCTGGAGATCCTAGGACTGAGATTTAACCAGTGTGAAGTATAAACACCTCAAGGCCACCTCTGAAGAAACAACAAACTGGGAGCCCCAGGGCTAGCTGGCTTCAGAGGGTGACTCAGTCCAAATCACAGGAACTTTCACCTCCCAGACAGCATGGAGAATCAGGAGTCTGAATCTGGGAAGACTGAGGGAATCTCTACTGATTAAGAAAGCCAGCCCAAGCTGTGCTGCAGAGGCACAAACTTGGGTAAGAAGGAATCAGCCCACAGGGGAGTGCAGAAACAGTGGGGTAGGGTAACCTTGCAGGATGGTGGAGCTTTGAGATTAGGGTTCCAGTCAAAGGGGAGAGCTGAAGTGAAGTCAGAAATACCATCCCTCCAATCACAGGATTAGATGTTCTTATACTAATAGTTCTCATTAAATGAATAAATAAAAAGCAAGTGAATGAATGAATGAACAGGGATTAGGCAGAATATCTAGTTTTCTATAGATACTTGAGGCAGCTTGGTGATTAAAGTGCCTCATGAAGACTGAATCCAAATCTGAACTTAGATTTACTATCTGTGTGACCCTGAGCAAGTCATTTTGTCTTAGTTTTCTTTTCCTTTTTTTTTTTTTTTCCTGAGACAATTGGGGTTAAATGACTTGCCCAGGGTCACACAGCCTGAGATCAGATTTGAATTCAGGTCCTCCTATCTTCAGGGCTGGTGTGCTATCCACTGTGCCACCTAGCTGCCCCTCAGTTTTCTTATGTGTAAAATGAATTAAAAGAAGGAATTGATAAACCACTCTGTTATCTTTGTCAAGAAAACCCCCAATGAGGTCTTTAAGTTGGCTGCAACTGAAATGGCTGAACAATAAAAAAAGGCATTTAAATGCAGGTTTATGTTTGCATACCTCTTTTCCCAAATATTTTTGGCAGACAAAAATACATATTTACCTTTTCCATGTAGAAACACAGAGGATAATGTATTCATGAGAAATTGAAATTTTGCAATTTTTTTTTCTTTCCTTTACCAATTTGTTTTAGAAATATGAATTTTTTATTTGCATCAATCCATAAAAATTATGTAAGATGAAATAAGAAGTTTTTGTTTTTTGTTTTGTTTGTTAAAAATACCATCTCTTGGAGAAATTTTCTTTCAGTGTCTCAGAAAATTTCTCTCTCTTGATATATATACATATAGGCAGAATATATATATTCACACATATATGCCTATACAAACATATGATATACACACATCTATTCTGCATATATTTATATCTGTGTTATTGAGAGCTATCTATCTTGATTTTCTTTCCTAGTTCCAAATCTTCATTCTACAACCCAACCTAGCTTTTAGGATTTAAACATCTACTTTTGAGGACTAATATTAAAGTATTATTGCAGATTAGAGAAATATTTTCCCCCAGTATTTTGAGACTTGGTTAGTGAGAAAGATAATGTCTGAGGGGAGAAGAAAAGGAATTGGGATTGATCAAGAGATTAAAATTCTCTCTAAAAAGCAGCTTTATTCAATTGTAAAACATGAAAGTCAAAGGAGGTTTAGGAATTAAAAGCAACTCCTTAAAGCTATTCTAAATTTAAAATTCTATTTTAAACTGACCCACCAAAATGAGTGCTAAACTTCATTAACTTAAATGTTTGGCAGCTCACCCTCACTCAGGGTTTTGTTTGTTGGTGCCTACCTCCTGGTGATTTTGTGAGGATCAAATATGATTAAAAATACACAGGTATACACATTCGCATTATAATTATATATATAGAAAATATATTATATATATGATATGTACATATAGATAGATGTGTGTATAATGTTATTTATGGGTATATATAGGCATTTATGTGTATATATACCTCAATATACTACTGAAATGACTTTAATTACTCTTTTGCTGCTCCTGCTGCTTAGTTTATTTATTTATTTATTTATTTATTTATTTTCTTCATTTGTGGCTGACCAGTGGTAGTTCTAGGTAAGGTACATATTTACAGATCAGTAGTTGGCAGTTCATTTTTGCTGTCTTCTCAAGGTTACAAAGAACTATTTTAGCTCTCAAATTTCTTTTAGTAAAATAGATTACAAAATCTCCCATGGCATGAAGAAGGAACTATTTGAGCTGAAAACTGGTTGTCTTTTAAATACTGCCCACTATGCCCTCTATGTACTGATTAATTTCTCTCCTCAAACAGTTTTGGAAGCCAAAAAATATACATTTGCCTTTTCTGTGGAGAAACACAGGAGAGTAAAATAATAATGAGAAATACAAATTTGGCTGCTTTTTTTTTTCCATTTCCCAATTTGTTTTAGAAATGTCATTTTTTTTCACTTTGTAGCTTTCCATGAAAATTATGCAAGACAGACTGAATGTATTTTTGTGTAAACACAGAAACACACACACAATACACACACACTCATTTTGGGAATTTTTTTTTTAATTTTGCTTGGAAACTCTGGGAAATGTTTTTGCAGTAAAAACAACTGGCTTTGATTTGTCAGTTAGGGATGTTTTCCATGTGCACCTTCCTGCCCTGAAGTTGATAAATTATCTCAGTGAAAAAGTGCCAATGAGCAGGAAAAGAGACTCATTATATTCCTGTGAGAACCCTACACAAAGAGAGATGAGAAATGACAGAGATTTACCAGTTTCTATCACAACTCACAAATAACAGAGGAAATGGTGTGTACCTGCTGCAATTCTTCAAGAATAGAATGTTTAAATCCTTTGTCTCCATGCTAAATTTTCTGAGAGAACAAGTCATGTCAAAAAAGTCTTACTGTGGTAACTTCTGTTGAAGGGTCCTGACTTCAGTCTGATGCCTCAGATCAGACTTAGAAGATAATTCACAACAACTAAGTGGCTGAATTGGTAATAATCAACTAGACTAGATTGGCTCTGTGATAGGACACTTCTTTTTTTTTAACAGTCTTATAACATGATTTAGAAGACATAATAAAATATATATTATTTGAGTTAATCTATATTTAGATACATTTAGATAACTCTCAGTTTTCTCTTTTGACTCATTTTAAAAAATGAACAAGCAAACTAAATCTGAGAAATGAAAAGGGCTTCCATTTGGGTCTCACAGAATATTTCACATAATTACATAACTGCCCTGGTTAGATGACTTTTGGGTCTTTTCAAACCTTGGAAAATAATTTTCATAATAATATTTGTCAGTTATATAGTGGTTTATTATTTCATTTGATCATCATAACAACCATATAAGGTAGATACTGTTGTCCCTATTTTACAAATGATAAAACAATGAAAAATGAAAAAAGATAAAAATGACTTGCTCAACTAGTAAGGCAGGATTTGACTGTAAGCCTTGATTCCATTATATCCAATATACTAACTTTTGTATCTCTTAGCTATCTAAATATTAATAATAATAAGCATGATAATAATAATCATTATAATTATTATTATACCATGCTTACTATGTAGTGCTTACTATGTGTCAAATGTAGCAATTATTATCTGATTTCATTAGCATAACAACCCAGGGAGGGAGTTATTATTATTATTCTCATTATGCCAATTAGGAAAACTGAAGCAAACAAAGTTAAGTGACTTGCTTAAAAGGTCATTCAGTTAGTAAGTAACTGAAATCAAATTTAATCCTTGGCTCCAGCCTTGATGCCCTATTCATTGTACCATTTAGCTGCCTTACATACACTTCAGGCAGAACTGAAGAATTCATCCTCTCCATTTAAGAGTATAACCTTATAATGAATTGAGTCCAGTTAACGTAAATCAATGTCTTTTCATTCTGGGAAATATTTGGTTTCCTCAATTAGAGCAATTATACATTAAAAGAATAATTATGTTAAACATTCTATGGGGCTCAAATGGAAATTCTTTTCATTTCTCAGTTGTTGTCGCTTCTTAATTTAATTTAATTTAATTTAGTTTTAATATTAATTATTTTTTTTAAACAATGAGCCATAGGAGACACTAAATAAAAGTGTAAGAATAAGATAGTATTTTCTGGTGATCTGAGATTTCCAGTATAGCAATAAGAACACCTTATGTTCTCATAAATGTAGGCTAGAGGAAAGTATATTAAGGTATAAGGAGAGTATTCAAATCTGAATGTTTTACTTTGTGTATTAAGGTAAATAAACCTTTGAGAGTCTTTGTGCCAAGCATTGAGGATATACTAAGAAAGAAAAAAAAAGGAAAAAAAGAAGTATGAAAGAAAGAAAGAAAAAAAAAAAAAAAAAAAAACCCCAGTTCTTGCCCTAAATGACCTTAGAGATTAAAGGGGGGAAACAACAAAAAGAAATTGGAAAGCAGGGAAGAAGGGACACTCAGGCATCTTTTGTCCATGGAGTTAAAACTATACAAGGAAAACAGAGATACAAAATGCAGTGATGAGCCCAATGTCTTTCTTTTTCCTGAGAGGAAAGGCAAGTGATTCAAAGCTTTCAACATTTCTATATTCCTTCTATGGCTAGTTGAATTATCTGTCAATATTATTTTTCTTATATTATAGCAATGAGTTAAAATCATTTGCTTCATTGTTGATTTGCACAATAACTATTCCTGAATCCCTATTAACACAATGATATTTTTGCCTATTTTTTCCCTCCCTAATACTTTACTGTGTCAAGTGCTCATGTTTAATCCCAATGTCAATGTCACGTTTATTACTCATTTCCCAGCCTAAAGCTTTTACTGATTTCAATAAAATGCAGCTCTAGTTTCCTTGGTCTTTGATTCATTTTTCACTGGGTTCCCTATGAGTTCTTTACTCTAGAAGACACTGAAGTTATTGTTGACTTCCTATAATTTTCCTTTATATTTTGTTAATAACAGAAAAAATTGGAAAGGATCATCTTTTTTGAGGGAAAAATTTATATATTTTTAAATAACAGCTTTTTGAGGCAGCTAGATGGAGCAGTGGATAGAGCTCCAGTCCTGAAGTCAAAAGGACTTGAGTTCAGATTTGGCATCAGATACTTAATACTTCCTAGCTGTGTGACCCCAGGCAAGTTACTTAGCCTCAATTGCCTCAGAAAACAAAACAAAACAAAAAAACAACAATGTTTTTCGTTTTTGAAATATATGCAAGAAGAGTTTTCAACATTTTCCCTTGTAAAACTTTGTATTCCAAATGTTTTCTCCCTCCCTTTCTCCCACCTCCACCTCTAAACAACAATTAATCCAATATATGTGGAACGTGCAATTCTTCTATACATATTTTCACAATTATTAAGCTGCACAAGAAAAATCAGATGAAAAAAAGAAAAAAAATGAGAAACACAAAGCAAGAAAACAATGAAGAAAAATGTGATCCACATTCAGTCCTGACACCTCTCTCTCTAGAAGCAGATGGCTCTCTCCATCACAAGTCTATTGGAATTGGCCTGAATTACCTCATTGTTGAAAAGAACTAAGAACATCAGAGTTGATAATCAATTAATCTTGTTGCTGTATACAATGTTCTCTTGGTTCTACTCCTTTTACAAAGCATTAGTTCATGCAAGTCTCTCCAGGCTTTTCTGAAATTATCCTGCTGATCATTTATAATAGAACAATAACATTCCATAACATTCATATATCATAACTTATTCAACCATTCTCCAATTGATGGGCATCCACTCAGTTTCCAATTTCTTGTCACTACAAACAGGACTGCCACAAACATTTTTGCACATTAGAGACCTTTCCCCTTTTTTATGATCTCTTTGGTATACAAGCCCCATAGAGACACTGCTGGATCAAAGGGTGTGCACAGTTTGATAACCCTTTGGGCAAATTGTTCCCCAGAATAGTTGGATCAGTTCCCAATTCCATCAACAATGTATTAATGTCCCAGTTTTTCCACACACCCTCCAACATTATTCATTCACTTTTCCTGTCATCTCAGCCAATCTGAGAGATGTGAAGTGGTGCCTCAGAGTTGTCTTAATTGTCTTAATTTTCATTTTTCTGATCAATAGCAAATCATTATTTAAAATGGGGCAGCAGTTATGGACCTGAAGATTCTTTGGAAAGTTTACCAACGTGTCCTCCCTAGGGATGCACTCTGTCTCCAAACTGGTTCATCCTGTATGTTGTCTAAAAGATGGGAATCAGACAGTTCTCTGTCTCTGGATCAGTGACTTTAACCTGGATTAATTTGTTGACATGATTTGAATAGAATTCGACCTGGGAGGACCTTCTCCTCCTAAAAGAGGAATTACATTTCTATTTTTCAAATATTTTCTATTTAATTGGTTCACAAAGAATAACCTTTCTTCCATGTCACACCCATCCAATATTTTGGGAATGATCTTAATCATAGTAAAAATGATTCATAATCTAAATTTTCTACAAAGGGAACTTAATATAGTCAATATGCAATCTGATTCAAATACGGGACAAATAATTTATTCCTACTTACAAATAAATATCAATTATGTTGTTAAAAGAATAAATCAATTGGTAAATATATAAGGTTCATCAGAAAATAAAACAGTTTGAAATTCTGCTCATTAGGCATTTTACATTTTACTTTAACTTCCTTTTTGTCCCCAACACTTGTCTGCTGGTAACACCCTTTGAAGTTGAAACAAACCAAAAAGTGACTCTAAGAAAAACAAATTAATATAGTGACTAATAGCATATAAATCACAACCTATTATCCACCATCAAGAAATAAGCATATTAGAATGAATAAGAGAATGATGATATACTCAATATCAGTGCCCAGGAACCAATATAAATCATTGTTTGGTTTTGTTTTTAATATAATTTCTGTTTTGTTTGTTTTTAGAATCATAATGTATATATTCATGCAGTTTCTTCTTTCTTCACTCAGAATCATTTATATAAATTGTCTTGAGTGTCTGAAGATTCTTTACAATTGTAATTCCTTATGCTGCAAATGCACATCAAATATTCATAATACATAATATTTCTCTAGTTCACATTCTGCTTACTTATAAACTTCTTATTTTTGCATCATTAAATCTCTATTTTTTTTGTAAAGGCTTTAAATTTTCTTGATATTTTCTTCTCAGTGTTCTTTTTCTTTTCTTCCTTGTCATCATGGTGCCAGTCAATTCCTTTTAAAGAACACTAAGCTTTGTTCTTTTTCATGAGAAATGTGGGCATATTCTATGAAAATCAGGACACTTGAATATACATAGTATGGAATTGCTATATATATTATAATATAAATATAACAAGATACTATATTCATAATATATTATATAATACATAATTTATATTACATTATATTTTATTACATACAATATATGATGCAATTTTAATAATATGATATAATATAATTATAATATTATTTCATATATACTAATCATTAGATAAAAATGCTAATATAAATCTTTTTGGCATATATGGGATTTTTATTTCTGTCATTGACTTGGCCATTTGCTTGGTGTAATAAAAATAAGTAAAAATGCTTTAACAGAGTAGTAAAAGTGTGGCACTTTCTTCTCTGCGACAGTTTTTTTTTTAAACAGGGAAATGTTGGAATTGGAGCAAATTGCTAGCATTTTTATATAACATTTAAGAAACTTGAAAATAAGTGACATTATTTTGGGTGGAATAGTTCCTCTATTCTCTAAATAAGTATGTAATAACCACAATACTTGAAAAAGCTTGTTAATCATAAGGAGTGGGAATGTAATGGTTGTTATCCTTCAACATGATGACACCTTACTTATATTCCTTGACCTATTTGTACTCACATATTGCCTACACATCAACTTGTCACAGTCAGTGTTCCCTAATACATGAAGAAGAAACTGTTGTTTTCTTTCAAAATCTATTTCCTTGTAAGTGACTCTTAGAAGTAGTAAATAAAATAAATAGAGAATTAATATTTTATCCAGACATTGCATGGGCAAGTGAGACTAAATATTCTGAATTTAACAGTTTGGAATTTATTAAAATCAAAGCAGATGTGGCATTGTTATACCTCACTAAACTCTGCATAATTTACTAGAATGCAAAATGTATTTTTTTATGAGAATGACAATGCCAAATGCTTTGCAGATGCTAAGATAGAAGCATTTGAAAAATTGGAATCAACATTTATTGGCAAGTCAGCTAAAAATACAGAATTTTTTTCTATATCTGTCTTCCAACAGGAGGAAGTGATGCCATGAAAGAATAACAGAATTGTGGAGTGCTGATGGAAAGAAAAATAAGTGTATTTATTTGATTTTAAGTTGATGAAAAAAAAGATGTAAGGGAAGGGAAAAATAGAAAAGATGGAAACAACTCATTAGATGTAAGATTAAGGTAAACCTCTGAACTCCATCATTGCTCTATATGTCTAATTCAATACCCTGCCAATATAATTTTGTCCTTATGTCACATTTTATTCCACTTTCATGAGTAGCACCACATCTATCTCTCCTTTGAGAATGTCTGGGCAGATATCTCTCATTCTCTGTCAGTCTGTTCATTAATCCTTTGGATGTTCTGAGTGATCATATGTGCCATATCCTTATAGAAGATGCTATTTCCTCAGCATTCCTACACTGGAATATAAGCTAGAAAGTGGGCAAATATTCTTTGAGAATCATTGAGATCATGATGAATCTATTTAGTGAAATTACTTATCTTCACTAACTATAGAACCAAACAATTTCTTCTTTCTTTAAATTCCTAAAGTATTTTTCAGAGGCGGGCCAAATGCTCACACTCTCTTGGTTCAGGTTAGATTTTTAGAATTTGTAAGTCATTGAATAGTTAACAAAAAAGGATATATGCTTTGCCCTAACAAAGCTGGGATATCCAGTGAGAATATAGTGAGAAAAAAATCTTTGGTAGACTCAGTCTCTTTTATCTATTTATGGAAATATATCTGTTCCTCAAGTCCTTAGGAAATGGCATGATCACTCACAGTCTTGGCAATCTACCAAGTCAGAGAGGAATGGTCTCCAAAGGCTAGGACTTTTTGTACTTTTTTTTAACTATGAAGTTGCATCAAGGGAAGTGGAAGTCCAATCAAAATCTGAGGACAGTGGTGTCTTCTTTTAGGGAAAATTAATTCCTGCTTCAGTTAGAAAGGAGTCCTGGGCATAATTTTTGTTGTGAACAGGGAAAATTTACCACAAAGCACTCAAGTTTTAATGTGGGAGGAGACAAATGTATGCACATTAATATGTGTGGGGTGTGAATGTATATAAACTAGGTATAAAACTAACATTAGAAGAGCAGGTACTAGTAATTAGGTAAATTAGGAAAAGTCTGTTATCAAGAGTAGCACTTAACAACAAAAACAAAAAAAGCAGAGGAAACAGTCCATAACAAACACAGTATCACAGGTAAGATTATAAAATTTTAGGGAAGAAAAGCCTCTTAAGATCATCTAATCAAACTCTCTGATTTTATAGATGATACAAAACTGAGGCTCTAGAAATTTAAGCTAATTTATATAACTGCACAATTATTTGGTCATTGACAGTTAAAACTAGAATTCAGAATTTTTTTTTCTATTCATCTAGTTCTTTCTTCACTATATTAACTTTCTCTTCTTATCTCTCTACTATCCTTTACAACTCACTATTCCTAAATATTTTGGTTATAGCCCTCTAACCAGATAGTAAACTCATTTATTCCTTCTTTTTCAATTCAATTCAACAAGCATTTTTTTAAGCATCTACTGTGTGTCTGGCACTATTTAAACACTGGGGATTCAAAGACAAAACAAATCACCCCATTGTTCTCAAGGAAAATACATTGATAATGTCACAGGTTCATAACTTTGATTTACTTTTATTAAAAGCTTTTTATTTATAAAACATATGAGTGACTTTTCTACATTGACCTTTGCAAAAACTTTTTTCCCCAAGCTTTTCCCCTCCTTCCCCCCACCCCCACCCCTAGATGACAGGTAATCTAATACATGCATAGCTTTGATTTTGAAGGATAGTGCAAGTCCACTTAGAAAAACCTCTCATTTTTTATACAGACAATTGACTCAAATTCATAAGAATTCAAACCAATCTTCAATTGATACATGGTAAAAGGATATGAACAGATAATTTTCAGATGAAGAAACTTAAACCATTTCTAGTCATATGAAAAGATGCTCTAAATCACCATTGATCAGAGAAATGCAAATTAAAATAATATTGAGATATCACTACACACCTCTCAGATTGGCTAAAATGACAGGAAGAGATAATGATGAATGTTGGAGGAGATGTGGGAGAGCTGGGACACTAATACATTGTTGGTGGAATTGTGAACAAATCCAACCATTCTGGAGAGCAATTGTGAACTATGCCCAAAGGGTTATCAAACTGTGTATATCCTTTGATCCACCAGTATTTGTACTAGACTTATATCCCAAAGATGTCTTTTTTTTTTTTTTGCTTTTTGCTGAGGCAATTGAGGTTAAGTGACTTGCCCAGAGTCACACACCTAGTGAATATTAAGTGTCTGAGACCAGATTTGAATTTGGGTTCTCCTGACTTCAGGGCTGGTGCTCTATCCATTATGCCATGTAGCTGCCCCTCCAAATATATTTTAAAGGAGGAAAAACTGCATGTGCAAAAATGTTTGTGGCAGCCCTTTTTGTATTAGCAAGAAACTGGAAATTGAAAGGATGTCCATCAATTGGAGGATGGCTGAATAAGTTATGGTATTTTAATGTTATGGAATATTATTGTTATATAAGAAATGATCATCAGGATGATTTCAGAAAGGCCTGGAGAGACTTACATGAACTGATGATAAGTGAAATGAGCAGACCCAGGAGGCCACTATACACAGCAGCTAGATTATATGATAATGAATTCTGATGGATGTGGCTCTTTTCAACATGAGATGATTCAGAGCAGTTACAAAGATCTTGTGATGATGAGAGCCATCTAACCCAGAGAGAAGACTGTGAGAACTGAGGATGGATTACAACATAGTATTTTCATTCTCTTCATTGTGGTTTGCTTGAATTTTATTTTCTTTCTCATTTTTTTTTTCTTTTTTGCTTTTGGGTGTGATTTTTCTTATGCAAAAAGATAATTGTATAAATATGCATGTTTATATTGGATTTAACATATATTTTACCATATTTAATATATATTGAATTACATGCCATCTAAGGGAGAAGGTCAAGGGAAGGTGAGGGGGGAATTGGAACACAAGGTTTTTTAAGGGTCAATGTTGAAAAATTATCCTTGCATATGTTTTGAAAATAAAAAAAAACTTCAATAAAAAGGAAAAAAAGAAAAATCACTCATTTTTAATTTAAGCTTTTTATTTTTAAAATAGGCATAGATGATTTTCAACATTCATCCTCACAAAATCTTGTGTTCTAAAATTTTTCCCTTCCTTCCCCCAACACTCCCTCCCCTAGATGGCAAGTAATCCAATATATGTTAAAAATGTGCAATCATTCTATACATATTTCCACAATTCTCATGCTGTACAAGAAAAATAAGATGCACAATTCTCTATATATTTTAGAAATGAAGCCTTTCCAGAACACTCAGAAATAAAAAAATAAAAAAAAAATTAATCTTGTCTGCATCAGTTTTGTTTGTATGAAACCTTTTTAATCTAATATAATAAAAATTATCCATAGATGGCATGTGATTCAATATATATTAAACACGGTAAAAATATATGTTAAATCCATTATAAACATATATATTTATATAATTATCTTTCTACACAAAAAAATCAGATCCAAAAGCAAAAGAGAAAAAAAATGAGAAAGAAAATAAAATAAAAAAAAAAATTCCTTCCAATTTGCTTATAGTATCACTCTTTATGTCTAAATCATAAACCCATTTTGACCTAATTTTGGTATAGGGTGTCAGATGTGAGTCAATGCCTTGTCTTGCCATACTGATTTTCAATTTTCCCAACAATGTTTGTCAGATCATGAGTTCTTATCTCAGAAACTGGAGTCTTTGAAACCTCTCATTTTATAGGAGGAAACTGAGATTAAGTAAAAGTAAGTGATTTTTTTGAAGGTCACAGATATATCAAATATAAAAAGTGGATTTGAATCCAGTTTTCTAAATAGATAATCATTTATTTGAATTATATCATGGATTCTGTTGTGGGGGAAATAATATGTATAACTAAAACTAAAAATATACAAAGTAATTTGCAAGTTGAATACATCATTTTTTGTTCTTCATTTTCAAAGAGGACCATAGTAAGAGGCAAGTGCTACCTTGACATTCAAGTAAATTGGATTTAAATTTAAGAGGGCTCTGTGAAGTAACCAATTTTACTATCACCTCTGGAGTCATCTGGATCCAGTGGCCAGATCAGGATGACTGAAGATGGTCCAAATGCAGTGGGAGATCGTGCCTTTTAAAAATCAAAATCTTAACAAATTTCAGATTGAATGAAACAATACTTTATTAATGATTAAAGCTAGATATGAAGCAGAGAATTCCCTCTTTTCTCTAGTTAAAAATATCATTTTGGAAGGTTATAGGCCTAATATGAAGGTAAGTTAACAATAATAACACAGAGGTTTGACAGAATACAATGTAAAGATATGAAAGAATAGAGTAGGTTCTCTGGAGAGATCTAATATGGATAGTGAAAAGGGAGAATGGAGAACTAGCTAAGAAAGGGAACTTTAACTTAACTAAATTAAAGCTTAAAAGCACAGGGTTGTGTCATGTAATCACTAACTACTTTAGCCAATGAAGATTGTGACAATCTTCATAGTATCAGAGGTGATATTGGTGTTCCATAGTCGATAAAGAGATGAAAAGGGTGGAAGAGAGAGTGAGTACTTGCTTAAGCAGAAACAATGTCTAGTTGTTGGTTCTAAAAATCAAGGGAGAAGTTAGGAAAGCTTGTGACCAGATGGTGATAGAGAGGAGGGGTATAATTGAGTTACTCACCTTTAACAGGGTGTTCAGCTTCGTACCATAACTCAGCCCAACATTGAATAAGTTATCCCCCACAGGACAATGGTTGTTGTGCAGAGAAAAAAGTCTTTGCACTGCTATCTGGTGTTTAAAGGGAGCAAGGATAAAGCATATGATGAATCCAAATCATGTCTGACCACTATGGCAAAAGAAGAGATCTGGTTTCTCAGTCATTTTTTTTTTTTTCTTGAAAGCAACTGCCAACTAGAATTTATCCTGGGTAAATTGTAAAGCAAAAAAAAAAAAAAAAAAAAAAGAATATTTTCAGCGAGTTTGCTGCCTTTGTGATATTATCTAATGGCCATAGTATTCCCTCATTTTCATTGCTTTTCCATCCTTTCTCCAACTCATCATTATTTAGGTAATACTTTGGAATCTTTCTCCTATTAATACACTCCCAGCTAGTTCATAGTTTGGAAATACAATAGCTAGATATTGTATCTATATATTTATGAATGCATGTCTACAGATCTGTAGCTATATAAATATATTTATATTGTTATGCTTATATATTTCTATATATTATACTATTTAAATATGAGAGAATCATTTCATAAAAATGACCAGGATGATAAGATAAAAAAAATTAGCAATTGAGGATGGGAAGAAATAAGACTTAGGAAAGGAAAACACTTTAAATATATGAGTGGATTATATAGAAGCAGAATTGAACATGTTCTACTTGCCTCAAAGTGCAGAACTAAGAGCAATGATGGTAAATTATAGGAGGAAACATTTTATCTTCTTAAAATAAGACAAATGCCTAACAATTACAATTGCCTAAGACTGGAATGAACTTCATCTTCGGAATAAATGTGGGATTATTTGTTAAGTTTCCTGCATAAATGGAATTTAATTGAAACTCTATGCATCACTTTTTAGGAACAGTGTAGAGGGTATTAATGGTTTGAATCATAAATCATTAATAAATTAGGGCAGGAGAATACATTAGCATTTATCTATTCCAACCTTGTCATTTTATAGACAATGAAACTGAGTTCTAAAAACAAAACAAAACAAAACAATGAATCAACCAGTCAATGAAAAACATGCATTATGTACTTCTCCACTGCCAGCTATGTGCCACACATTAGACCAAAAAATTCAAAAGCTTGGTGTCTCATGAAAAAGAGAAAATCCATAACAGAATGATGGCTAATTTGTGGAGGATATTCATAAGATAAGAATGAGTAGCTTAATAGACCTCTGGTTTTTGGTTTTGTTTTCTTCTGATCCAAGAGTTGATTATTAAGAGAAGTTTTCAGGAGGAAAGAGATCCAGTTCAGAAGCTCCTGTCTGTTTAATAGTGAAGTGTGTGTGTGTGTGTGTGTGTGTGTGTGTATGTATGTATGTAGGGTAGGTTAGTGAAATAAAATCAATTGAACAATTTCAAATAAAAGAGACATTGAATTGATTGTTGTTCCCTGTCTGAGAAGATAATTATGGGGGAGAGAGAGAGAGGGAGAGAGAGAGAGAGAAAGAGAGAGAGAGAGAGAGAGAGAGAGAGAGAGAGAGAGAGAGAGAGAGAGAGAGAGAGAGAAAGGAGAGAAGACACAGACACAGACATGGATAGACAGACAGATGCAGACAGAGTCAGAGACAGAGAGATACAAAGAGAAACAGACAAAGACCAAAAAAACAGATAAAGACACAATGACAGAGGTACAGAGACAGATACAGGCATGATTTTCTCCTCTCAAATATAGCTCAGTTCTTGAACATAAGTTTCAAAACTGAGTGAGATAATATACACATCATCTTCTGAAAGAAAGCCAGGTGATCTAGAGAGATATGGCAAGGAAATGGTGTGAATGGGTATCTGTAGGATGTAAAATTGTTTAATCAAGACTACACAAATCTAGAGCCAAAATAAATCAAAATAATACTTATGAATACAATTCCAGTTCTCTCTCTTGGCAGAGTTTTCATTAGATGATGATGAAAGTCTTTTCCTCCTCTACAATTCTGATTAATTTTTTTTGTATTTTAAATTTAGTTTGAACTTTGATTCTTTGCTCTTCTCTGAAAGAAATAGATCTCTTTAATGGTAATCCATACTTTAACAATCTGTATATTTTGTAAATAAGTGTTTTTGGAGAGGATAAAATGAAGAAGGAAAGTTGATATGTTTGGCAGGGGACCTTGCTAACATAGGGAACTAGGGGCTCAGTTGATAGAGTGCCAGACCTATAATAAGGAGGAGCTGAGTTCAAACCCAGTCACAGACTTTTATGAGCTAGTTGATCCTGAGCAAGTCATGCAACTCTGTTAGCCTCAATATGTCATCTATAAAATCAGTTGGAGAAGGAATGGCAAATCGCTTTATTATGTTTGTGAAAAAAAAATGCCAAATGGGGTCATGGAGAGTCAAACCTGACTGAAACAAAAACACCACCACCACCACCACAACAACATCTTGCTAACATCATCAATTTATACAACATGGATCATATATTATTGATCATAGAAGAGGGTGAGGGAGAGCCTTGGGATTATAAAGAGTAGCAATGTAAATATCAAATTCAATCCATGCTACATAATCATATGGTTAGGAATTTGAGGAAGTGGATTATCCAATACTTAATCTTTAGACAAGAAGGAATGTGTACAAATTCATGGAAAATGAAAAAATTAAAATCAAGTTAGGACAAGTTAGGACAAACAACTTTACCAAACTGCTGAAGGAAGCATACCTATGGAACTTTCATTAACTCTTATATAACAAAGAATATATAACAACTATAGGATAGGGACTGATGCTATGATATCCACAATAGAGGAAATTCAAAGCAATTCTTGACCTTCTTTGAAACTTATAAAGAGCATTGAAAGAGAAAGTGAGTTGCCCAGGCTCATCCAATTAATAAATGTCAAAGGTAGACCCTGGTTACAGTGCTAGATTGCTATCTACACTGTGTCTTAAACTGAAATATATAGAATAGAACAACCAAAATATTTTAGAAATCAAAATTGGAGTTGTGGAGGAGGGTGATTTTCTTTCACCTAGGGAAGGTGAGGAAGGAGGAAGAAAAATATTAAACACAGTTTTCCAAAAATAAATGTTGAAAACCATTTTTGCATGTATTTTGAAGAATAAAAAGCTGTTATTAAAAACAGAAAAAATATTATTTTGTTAGATATTTACTAAATAAATATTTAAAAATTAACAATATTTTTTGAATGTTGAGTTTCAACCTTTTTTTTCCTGCTTCCAATCCCTCCCCTTTCCCTGAGAAGGCAAGCAAATTGATATCAACTTATATGTGAAGTCATGGGAAGTATTTCTATATTAGCCATATTATAAAATAAAATAATGAGGAAGTCACTTAACTTCCCTAGTTTCTTCATCTGGAAAATGAGTTAGAGAAAGAAGTATCAAAAACTCCAGCATCTCTTTCAAGAAAACACAAACTGGGTTATAAAGAGTTGTAATTTAAAAAAAAGGCTGAAAAATAACAAAAGAAAATTCAATTTAAAAAAATAAAAAGGGGGAAAAGAAAAAATGATGTATACTTGAAATTACATTTAGAGTTTATCAGTTTTCCTTCTGGAAGTGTATAGCATTTTTCATCACAGATGTTTGGAAAGTGACTTGGATCATCACCTTGATAAAAATAGCTCAATCTTTTACAGTTGATCATCTTCTTGATATTTCTTTTTCTATGTACAATATTCTCCTGCTTCTGCTCACTTCATTTTGTATTAGTTCATGTAAGATTTTTCCAATGTTTTCTGAAAGTATCCTGCTAACCATTACTTAATGCACAATAGTATTCCATCAAAATCAAAAATTACAATATTCCCTTTGAAAAAATCTCTTTGGAATGTATACCTAGTAATGGTACTGTACCAATACCCCCATATTCCCGGTAGCATTTGTTAGTGTTGGTTTTTATTTTGTCATGTTATCCCACATGACAGATGTTAGTTGGAGTTTCAAGGTTATTTTAATTTGAATTTCTCTAATTAGTAATTGAGGGCATATTTTCATGTGACTATTAATAGCTTTTATTTCTTCTGAGAATTGCCTGTATATATCCTTTGAGCATTTATCAGCTGGGGAATAACTTTTAAAAAATAAACTTGGTTCTTTTCCTTTTATATTAAATTATTGAAGTCTTCCATAAGAACAAAAAAAAAAAACTGTTGGGGCAGAGGGGAGCCAAGATGGTGGGGAGAAGACAGGTCTTTGAGCTACTCCTGGCTTTCATCTGATCAACACCAGATCTAGCCTCTGAACTAGTTTTGAAGTGACAGAACCCACAAATATTTTCATGCAACAATTTCCAGGAAGAAGATATTTTAGAAAGTCAAGAAAGTGGTCTCAAACAGGTGTGTGTGAGCGAAATGTGTGGCCTAGGAATAGAGCAGAGACCTAGAGTAAGAATGGCCTCCATGCCAGGAAATCTACTGGGAGGCTCTTAGTTAAAATACAGCAGCTGGGCTACTCTGCACTGGTTCAGAAGTCAGTGGATCAGCAGACTAGCTGTGAGACTTTTAAAGTAATTATAGAAGGCAAATAGTGAGTTTCTGGACCCTAGAATTACACTGGATCATGCCTATCCAACACTGGAAAAAAAAAAAAAGCAAAAAAGCAAAATCACTAGTACTAGGGGAGCATGAGGCTGCCATAATCTGCAGAACAAATGTGAGACAATCTCCTATTTTAAAATGAACAAAAAATAATTCTGATCATGGATAGTTTTTATAGAGACCCAGAAGAACAGATTTCAAACACTGAGAACAATAAAGGCAAAACATTATCAGATGAAGCCTCAAAGGGTGATATGAATAGGTCTCCATCTCACAAGGTTCTCTTGGAAGAACTCAAAAAGGATCTCAAAAGAGAGAAGAAAAAATGGGGAAAGAAAATGAGAGCTTTGGAGGAGAATACAGAAAAGGAAACATGGAAATTATCCAGACACCTCCTTAAAAATAGATTTGGTGAAATGGAAAAAAGAAAACAACTCTTTGAACAAAAAAGAATTTAGTGAAATGAAAAGAAAATCCAATGAAAAAACAACTTTTCAAAAAGTTCAATTGATCAAATGCAAAGGAGATAAAAAAGCTAACTGAAGAAAATAATTCACTAAAAATTAGAATTGAAGAAATGGAAATGAATGCCTCAATGAGACATCAAGACCACACAAATTTTTTTTAAAAGTATGAAAAAAGTAGAAGAAAATGCAAAATACAGAATACCAATTGACATGGAAAATAGATCCAGGAGAGACAATTTGAGAATTGTTGGACTACCTGAAAATCATGGGGGAAAAAAGAGCCTAGATAATATCTATTAGGAAATCATCAAGGAAAACAGATCTGATGAAGCTGAGAGTAAAATAGGCATTGAAAGAATCCATTGATCACTTCATGAAAGAGAACCCCAAATGAAAACTCCAAGAAATATAGATAAAATCCAGAATTTTCTGATAAAGAAGAAAATGCTGCAATCAGTCAAAAAGAAACAATTCAAATAGGTGAATTTTTGATAAAAAGACTAGTGGTCAACAGAAAATTTGATCTTCAACTGCAGAACTCAAGAGAAGCATAAAAAGGCAAAAAAAGTAAGAATTGAAAAAAATATTTTTTTTATTTTGAAGATTTAAAAAGTTTATATCACTATATGGGAAAATGATATCTTTAACTCTTGAGAACTGTATTTTTGCTAGGCATATACTTAGAGGATGTAAGTATCATTTGAATTGATTATGATATAACAAAAGAAACTATAAGTAGAAAAGTTATTGTATTGGCAGAAGAGGAAAGAGGAAGTAAGATGGTGTAAATTACATCACATAAAAAGGCAAAAAAAGACCTATTAAACTGAGGGAAAGAAGGGAGGGAGATGAGCATTGTGTGAAATTTAATTTCATCAGATTTCCCTTGAAGAGAGAATATCAGACATATTTTCTTTGATAGAGGAAACTGCCTCGTCCAATAGAGAAGTAGACATGGAAAGGGAGAAGGAAAGGAGGAAGTTGATAGAAGGGAGAACAGAAGTAGAAAGGGAAAGGGATAAAAAAAATAGGGGAAGAGTTGTAAAAGGGGAAGGCTGTTTGAAGGAGATGGTGATCAGAAGCAAAACACTGGGGAAGAGGGAAAAGGAGAAGGACAGAGCAAAGTATAACTTGAGGAAAATAAGATGGCAGGAAATACAGAATTAGTCATTTTAACTGTGGGGTGGGGGGAAGAACTGAGCCAAGATGGTGGAGTAGTGATGGCTTTATGTAACTTCCTTCAACCTCTCCTGAAATCAACAGCAGATTAAACCTCTAAAATGGTTTTGGAGTGAAAAAAACCCACAAATATTCGGAGTAAAACAAATTCAGTAAATTTTCTCATTATTGTCATTCTCTTGGATGAAATTTTTGTTTCACCAACTCATATTTTATAATTAGATCATTAAGTTCTCAATTAGTTGTTGGTCTATCTTTCCCTATCCCTTTATTCATGTAATTTTCATCACATCATGATCCAAAATAGATGCATTTACTAATCCTGCCTTTCTGCATTTGATTTTGAGGTTTTTGTGCCCTAATTCAGTCAATTTTCATGTAAGTTCCATGTACCATTGAGAAAAAACATATTATTTTCTGTCTCCATTCAATTTTCTCCAAAGATTTTTTCATCTTTAACTTTTCTAAAATTATATTTACCTCCTTAAATTCTTTCCTATTTATTTTGTAGTTTGATTTATGTAGTTCTGATAGAGCAAGGGTGAGATCCCCCATTAGTGTAGTTTTGTTATCTGTTTCTTCTTGCATCTCTTAACTTCTCCTCTAGGAATCTGGGTACTGTACCACTTGGTGCATATATGTTTAGTACTGATATTACTTCATTATCTATGGTACCCTTTAGCAAGATATAGTTCTTTCTCTTTCAATTGGATTTATTTTTGTATTTGGTTTATCTGAGATCAGGATTGCTACTCTTGCTTTTCTTACTTCACTTGAAGCATGATAGATTCTGCTTTAGCCTTTTTCCTTTACTCTGTATGTATCATTCTGCTGTAAATGTGTTTCTTGTAAACAACATATTATAGTATTCTTTTTTCCCTCCTCCCCAATATCTTACTTCTGACCATCACCTCCCTCCAACAGCCCTCCCTCTTTATACCCTTACCCCCTTTCTTGTACCTTTTCCCTACTCCTTCTGTTTTCCCTTTTTTAGCCTCCTTATTTCATTTCTGCTTTTCCTTCTCACTTTGCTATAAGGTGAGAGAAATTTCTCTGTGAAACTAATCTCTCTTTGAGTTAAATCTGATGAAAGATTCACACAATGTTCATCCCCCCTATTTTTTCCCTCAATTATAATAGGCCTTTTTTTGTTTCTTTATGAGATGAAATTCCCTCATTTTACCTCTAAAAATAGTCTTCTTTCACTTCTAGTATCTTTTTTCATATTATCACAATAAAATACAATTTTACCCACATGCTGTTTTTCTATGAATTGGTTTCTTTTTCAAATTATTTTGTAAGGAGTTATATAGTTTTTTTTTTTTTTTCTTTAATTAAATTTTTTTTAGGTGTTTTTTTTTTTCAGATAATTTCTCTTTTTCCTTTACAAACTCAGTTGTAAAGTTCCCATTTCCTTTCTCTATTTTTCTTTAACTCTTTTTTAAGATCCAAGAGAGGCTTGTGAGATGGGGAACAACTCATATTATCCTTTGGAGGTTCATTTGGAAATGATTTGCTTTAACATCTTTAGGGGCTGAGATCTGTTCTCTTTCTCCATAAAAACTCTCTATGGTCAGAGTACTTTTTGCTTTTGTACTCATTTCTTTTTTTTTTTTCTTTCTTTTTTTTAATTTGAGGTCTGCTCTTAGGACAAAGGGGAGATTGTCTCAAGCTTCAAAACAAGCTATAAGCAACAGCAGCTTTAGGCTGCCCTGGGCTGGTGCAACAGTTCCTTCATGTTCTGGATGGGCATGGCTTGATCTCATGTTATTCTGGAGTCCAGAGACTAACTATTTGCCTTTCGTATTTGCATTGGATGTCCCACAGTAAATCTGCTGATTCATTGGCCTACAACCAAGATAAAGTAGCCAAGCTTCTGTATCTTGGCCAAGAGTCTCTTGGTAGATTCTCTGGTGCCATGTCACACACAAGAGAATCTACCAAGAGACTCAATGTGCCTGCCATTGGCACCTCTCCTTGTACTTAATCAAAACAGATCTTTTCTGAAATTTCTCCAAAAAAAAAAACTTTTGCTGGAAATTTGTTACACTCCAGATATTTCTAGGTTTTGTAACTCCAAACCCAGTTCAGAGGTTTGATCTGGTGTTGATATGAAGGATATCACAAAAAGCTCAGATACAGACCTGTCTACTTTCTGCCATCTTGGCTCCACCTAAAGGCCCATTTCTAAAACATATAGAGAATTGACTCAAATATATAAACATACAAGACATTATCCAATCCATAAAGTAGTCAGAGCATATGAACAATTTTCAGATGAAGAAATTGAAACCATGTCTAATCATATGAAAAAATGCTCTAAATCATTATTGATCAGAGAAATCCAAATTAAGACGACTCTGAGGTAGCATACACACCTCTTACATTGGCTAATATGATAAGAAAAGATAATGATAAATGTTGAAGGGGATTTACAAAACTAATACATTGTTTTTGTAGTTGTGAACTGATCCAACCATTCTGGAAAGCAATATGGAACTATGTTCAAAAAGAGCTATCAAATTGTGCATACCATTTGATCCTGCAATGTCTCTATTTGGCCTGTATCTCCAAATGATCATAAAAATGGGAAAAGGATCCACGTGTGCAAAAAATATTTTTAGCAGCTTTTTTTTTATAGTGGCAAAGAACTGGAAACTGAGAGTATCCTAAAATGGGGAATGTCTAAATAAGCTATGGGATATGAATATTATGGAATATTATTGTTACATAAGAAATGATCATCATAATGATTTCAGAAAGTCCTGGAGAGACTTATATGAATTGATGCTAAGTGAAGTGAGTAAAACTTGCAGAACATTGTACATAGTAACAAAATTAAGTGATGATCAAATGTGATGGATACAGCTCTTTTCAACAGTGAGATTATTCAGGCTAATTTCAACAGATTTGTGCTGGAGAGAACCATCTATATCCAGAAAGAAGAGTATGGGGACAGAATGTGGATCACAACATAATATTTTCATTTTTTTTGTTTGCTTTCTTTTTGTTTTCTTTCCCATTTTCTTTCCTTTTTGTTCTGATTTTTCTTGTTCAGCATGATAAATGTTGAAATATGTATAAAAGAATAGCACATGTTTAATATATGTTGGATTACTTGCTGTCTAGTAATGGCTGAGAGGCCAGTGGGTGGCAAGGAAGGAGAAAAATTTGGAACACAAGGTTTTGCAAGGGTAAATGAATAAATATATTTTGAAAATAATTTTTTTAAAAAAGAGAATTATTTTCTTCATTGAACTATTGTACCTCCCCCCATTTGGCTAACTTTTCTTTTTAAAGAGTTATTTTCATTAGTAAATTAGTAAATTTCATTAGTAATTTTTTTTTTTACATTTGCTCTTCTGTTTTTGATGGGTTTTCTTTAACTACTTTTGTACTTCTTTTACCAGGCTGATACTTTTATTTTCTTAGTTGTCTTTCTTTTCTTTCATTTTCTTACATATATTTTCTTCTTCCACTATTATTTTGCTTTAAAAACTTTTTTTTAGATATTCCAGAATTACTTGTTGAATTTGTATTCAATACCCATATTTAATTTGATGGTCTTGACTGCATTATTTTCTTTTGATTTTGTGTTTTATCTTCCCTGCCATAAGTGATTTTTATTCTCAATCTTTTATTTTTGGTGTTTTCTTACTTATTACTCTATTTATTGATTTTGAACTTAATGTTAATGTTAAGCTCTTTTCCTCTCATGAGGAGTAGAACAGCATTGTCTGAGGCTTCAGGATTTGTTGTTGTTGTTGTTATTGTTGTTATTTTTTTCACTGCCATTTTCAGAGATAGTTCTGGGGATTAGGAACTTTCAATGTTTCCACAATGGTGTGATCTGGGAGAGATGTGGTTTCTACTTTCTTTGTCTGTACTATGATCCTTTCTCAGGAAGGGTTCCTGATCTGTTGGTATGGACACTAATGTTGATTCTTATAACTCCACTTTCCTTGTGGTTAGAAATAAAGTCTAACATTTCCTCTAGACTGAAATTGTTTTTGTCCTCCAATGCATTGTAATGAAGAAATGGATATATGAACTAAGTTTGCAAACAATGTCTGGTCCTGTACTAGTATGGAGTTATTGTGCAATCTTTGTGACTACTTTGTAGATTTTATAATCTCTTTCTGGCCATGTATCTCTGTTATCTCTGACTTAAGAGATTTCAAAGCTGTTTCTGCTTCTGTCACCATCTCTAAGTACCAGGACTGATCTTTCATTCATGTGGGCTCTGGGCCAGCCTCCACATAATGTCACAGTTCTCTCTTACAGATCTTCTAAATTGTTTAGAAATGGAAAAATGTCTCAGCCTGTTCTGTAGACTCTGCCACTCCCAGATTCAATTAAGGTATTATTTTAAATTTGTTTGGAGGTTAATTTTGGGAGAGATCAGATTAGTGCTTTCTCTATTTAACCATCTTTGATCATTATCTTCTGATTCATGTCAGCTTTGCTGTAATAGAAAAGAAGTCCATTTTTTCTCAAAATGTCAGAGAGAGAAAAAAAGCAACTATGGTGAATAGGCTATGAGCAAGTTGCCAGGTATCTGTTATGGAAAAGAGAAAACATTAACATAAAGATATATAT
>JAJPUD010010590.1:14439-29530 GCA_023553655.1 Myrmecobius fasciatus | reverse complement strand
AGGAATAAGGATGATGGGGATCATTAAATTTTCTGCATGAGCATTTAGACTTCAGAAATTTGATAATGCTAAAAAGTGTATTGGTTTGCTGTTTTATTTATTCTCTGTACTTAGAAGGTGATGGAGAAAATGATAATGATATAGAATAACTAAAAAAAAAAATGTTCTTTCTCCCTGGAAAGTCAATTATAAAATATTTACCAGCACAATCTTGAATGAGAAAGGCTCTTTTGTTTTGCATGTACTTCCAGGTCATGGCTTTCTTCCCTGGGGATAAGAAAGGAATGGGCATTAGAAACTTGGTTCTATCACATGGTAGGAAGCTGGAAGCCATGAGGTAAAAGCACAGAATCCAAAACAACGTAAGGAGAAAACTAGTTGAGCATGAATTCCCTTTGAAACTTGTGATGGGGCCAGCTAGATGGAATAGGACAGCTAGGTGGGGCAGTAGATAAAGCACCAGCCCTGAAGTCAAGAAGTTCTGAATTCAAATCTCATCTCAGACACTTAACAGTTTCTAGCTGTGTGACCCTGGGCAAGTCACTTAACCCCAATTGCTTCAGCAAAAAAAAAAAAAAGGAAGTAAAAACCAGTAGATATGTTCAAGACATAGTTGAATAGGAGCAGGCCTATATGTAAAAGTAAGCAATTGTTCAGAGAGGAAAAGATGAACACTTGCTTTTTATTGATGGGGATGGGGGAGAGAGAGAGAATGAAGAGCACAGGAGGCAGATGACTTTTTAGGTATCAACACAAAATTTTCATTATTCACCTCCCATAGGGCACAGGAAAAGAGAGTGATCTTTTCCCTACTCCCCCCCCCCCCCAACCCAGTGTCGAACTAATCTGCAAGTCTTTGCATGTTCTATTGACTATATTTACTGTAATTTATATAATTAAATCCATAATTAATTATTAAGTTATGCATACTGGTGCTTTTCATGCAGTGTTGCAAATGAGAAAAATTGAAAAACCTCCAAATTGGAGAAAATTTGAAATTATTGCACTTGATGTCATCTGGCTAGAAATTCATAATAAAAGAAGAAAGAGAATTTGATGTTTCATTTTTAACAATTCACTGGATCAGGGAGAGAATAATTTTCAGCACAATACTCTTTAGATCAAAATCAATCAGTAATATAATAGAAACTAGCTGAATGATGCTGAGGCAGGAATTCATCATTATGCTGTATTTGCTATTTAGACCATTTGAAAGGAAATTCCTTCACCAGAAAGTAAAGGCATCAAAATATTGGTTTAAGAGAAAGTCATGCTTTAAGTGAGTCCTGAGATAACTAAGCCATACAATGATGTGGGAAGTAAAGGAATTGACAATGTCATACTATGCATCAGGAGAAGCTGTGTGGCTAAATAGGAAGAGTCTTGCACCTAAGAGAGAAAGAATTAATATTAACTCCTACTGACCTTAGCTGTATTCTTGGTGAAATCACATTGACTCTCTGAGACATATTTTTCTTATCTATAAAATGGTGATAATATTATTTGTACTACCTACATTAAAATGTAGGTATTGTAGGAGTTGGAACTTTAAATAAAAAGATATAATAAAATTCTTTGCAGACATTAAAACATTCTATCATCTTTACTTTTAACAAAGAACATGTCCATAAAAGTGGCATGGAAAAGTGATAAGAATGAACTGATTGTTGTGAAATGTGGAATAAGGAGAGAATTATTATCCAGATTCAAGAAACTTTTAAAGCATAATGACCAATGTTATGAGAAATAAATGTGTTTATGTTTATTCAATGCATATATATATATATATGTATAGGTAGATACACATATATATGTGTGTGACAAACATATTTTTATACATACATCTATTTATATAAGTATGCACTGTGTACATATTCATACATGTATAAATAAATATATACCTGAAGATCTCTATATAGATCTACATTCACAGTGGCCTCTCAAATTAAGGCATTTTAAAGCCTATTAGCTTGAATGTATATGTGCGTGTTTGTATTATATGTATACATGCACTAGCACATATATATCTCCCATTATTTTGGGAATAATATACTATTCTTATAGTAAATACTTATACACAAATAAGATTACAAATTATACTATATAGATATATACATATATGTAAGTATATCTGATATTATTGGGTTTTGCTATTATTTGATATTTAACTATTTTAATGTGTCAGGAAGATTAATTTATTGATCATGGTAATAGGAACAATTTTTCAAAATTTCTCAGGCATGATCACTATCAAATAATTACAGAACTTACTTCACATAGACTTTTCAAAAGCTTTTCAGGTGGTTCATTTTTTTTTCCATTTAAACTCATTTTGTGTGTCACTGGATTCTTGTTAGGTAATGAATGTGTTTTAATTACATTAGAAATGCTGGGCTTTATACATAAGATACCTCTTCTCTCATTGAAAGCAAAAGCAATCAGCAATATGTAATAAGGAAATTCTTTAGTGATGCTTGCTGTCACCTTATTTTTTTTAATTTTATTTAATTATTTTACTAAAATGAACTAGAGATTGGTCCTGTGACACAAAAAATACATGGTGTACCTAATACCTAGTAAATAGTCTTTCCCATTTGAATTATATTCTACTTCACAAATTCTTAATAAAGAGCAATATAGAAAAAAAAAAGGTGGATTTCTTGGGGAAAAGGAGTAGGGGAATGGCTGGATATTTGCTCAGAACATTTAAGCATGTAAAATCAAACTTCTTTAATTTTTAAAATTCAAGAGTAATGCATAATAATTGTCAAGCAATTCATACATCCTTTAAATCAAGAAAGGGCTATCAAGTACTGTTAACCTAAGACTTGTTATCTTTTGCTGGACATGATAGCTTGAATAAACATGTGCCTTTGTGTAGGAGAAATTATAGTCTGCTCCTGACTTTGAGCTTCCATGTCATATTTCTTTTTTTTTCTTTTTTTTTTCCTTTTTGCTGAGGCAATTGGGGTTAAGTGACTTGCCCAGGGTCACACAGCTAGGAAGTGTCTGAGACCAGATTTGAACTCAGGTCCTCCTGACTTCATGGCTGGTGCTCTAACCACTGTGCCACCTAGCTGCCCCTCCATGTCATATTTCTGAGGAAATATCTCTGGACTCTTTACCAAAGCCATTTTCTGAGTGGAGCCAAGATGGTAGAGAAAAGCCAGGACATTATTTAAGCTCTCTCACCTTCCCTTAGAATGAACACTGGATCAAACTTCTGAAAGAACCCATAAACATTCAGAGTGAAACAATTTTCCAGCTTAAGATATCTTGGAAAGACCTGAAGAAAGATCTGTCTTACTTGGGCAACTGAAAACATGGCCCAGTGCAGGCATAGTGTGGGGAATCTAATGGGAGGCCCTTACTCAAAGTACAGCAAAGTTGGCCACATTGTCCTGGTTCAGAGGGCTAGTACCCCAGTTGTCTAAATATGAGACTTTCAATTCAAACACAGAAGGTAAATTATGAGCCCCAAACCTTGGCCAAACAGCATAATGGGAATACCTGCAGCACCACCAGCCCCATTATGGCAGAAGTTTAATGAGGGTCTTGTCCCCTTGAAAAAGAAAAAGAAAACCTTAAATAATCTCTTTTGTGCCATAAGAGCAGAGCTCAACTTTTGAAGATGCACAAAAAAGCAAAAAAAGAGCTCTGAGCATAGAAAGCTACTATGGTGACAAGAAAGATCAGAATACAAACTCAAAAAGGAACAGGAAATGATAAAATGTCTACATGTGAAGCCTCAAAGGGAGATAAGAACTTCTCTCAATTTCAAAAGTAGCATCTACAATAAAGGATTGGAGGACCTGGAGTATCATATTCTCCAGGGCAAAAGAGCTTGGACTGCAACCAAGAATCAACTACCCAGAAATGGGAGCATCATCTTTCAGGAAAAAAGATGGATATTCAATAAAATAGGGGATTTTCAATCATTCCTAGTGAAAAGACCTAACTGAACAGAAAATTTGATCTTCAAATACAAGACTGAAGAGAAGCATAAAAGTGCGAATACGAAAGGAGGGAAGAACTATATTTTTAAAAAGGTTAAAATGTCTACACCCCTATGTGGGAAGATGATATATATACACACACATATAGGTTTATATATATATATGTATATCTTAAGAACTGTATCTTTTTCAGGGCAGTTAAAAGAGTTTATATAAACAAAAAGTGTAGATATAAGTTCACTTTAATGCAAGGATATAAAAAAATTAAGAGATGGAAAAAGGATTATACTAGGCCATCACATGAAGAGGCATTTAAAAAACCTATTAAGTAGAGGGAAAGAAGGGAGAGGGATGAAAATTGTTTAAACATAAATCACATCATTTTTGGCTCAGAGATAGAATAACATGCATACTTCATTTGGTATAGAAATTTGTCTCACACTGTAGGGAAGTATGAGGAAAAAGGGGAAAGGAAAGCAGGAGGCTAAAAGAAAGGAGGTTAGAAGAAGGGAAAATAAGTAAAAAAAGGAGGAAGGGCCAAAAAAAGGGAGGGCAGATTGAGGGACATGGTGGTCAGAAGTAAAACACTAGTAAGGAGAGAAAGAATGAAAGGAGGGGGAAGTATAAATGCGGAAAATTTGGATGGCAGCAAATGCAGAGTTAGTAATCTTAACTTTGAATGGGAATGGGATAAATTATCCCATAAAATGGAACTAGATAGCTGAATAGATTAAAAGCCTAGAGCCATACAATATGTTGTATAAAAGAAACACATTTGGAGCAGAGATACATGCAGAGTTAAGGTTAAAGATTGGAGTAGAATATATTATGCTGTAGTGAAATAAAGAAAGAAAAAAGCAAGGGTAGTGATCCTGATTTCAGACCAAGAGAAAGCAAAAATAATATAATATTTTATATATGTATATTTATGCAAATGAAATAATATATATATATATAATATCATAATAAAAAAAGATAAAGAAGGAAATTACATCTTGCTAAAGATTACCATAGATAATAAAGTACTATCAATAGTAAACAAATATGCACCAAATAAAATAGCATCCGAATACTTAGAAAAGAAGTAAAATGAATTGCAGGAAAAAAAACAGGCAGCAAAATTATACTTGTAGGGATCTCAACCTCCCTTCTCAAAGCTAGATAAATCAAACCACATGAAAAGAAAAGAAAAAGAAAAAAGAAAAAAAAAGTTAAGGAATGAAGAGATTTTTAGAAAAGTTAGGTTTAATACACCTCTGGAGAAAATTGCATAGAGATAGAGAGGAATATATGTGTTTTTTTCAGGGGTACATTGTACTTACACAAAAATTGACCATATATTAGGGCATAAAAACCTCACAATCAAATGCAGAATGGCAGAAATATTAAATACAGGCCTTTAATATTATTATGCAATAAAAGTTATGTGTAATTCAAGGTCATGGGAAAATAGACCCAAAATTAACTGCAAACTAAACTGATTCTAAAAAAAAATAAGTGAGTCAAATAAGAAATTTTAGGAACAATTAATATTTTTATCCAAAAGAATGATAGTAATGAGATAAGATTTGAAAATTTATGGGATGCATCTAAAGCAATTCTTAGGGGAAATTTTATATCCCCTGATGCTTACATGAATAAAATAAAGAGGATATCAATGAATTGGACATGCAACTAAAAAAGTTAGACAAAGAACAAATTAAAAATCACAGATTAAATTCCAAATTAGAAATTCTGAAAATCAAAAGATAGATTAGTAAAATTGAAAATAAGAAAACTATACAATTAATAAATAAAAGTGAGAGTTATTTTTATAGGAAAAAACCAACAAAATACATAATTTCATTTGGTTTGGTTTGGTTATTTGAGTAAAAAAAAAGGAAGAAAACCAAATTGTCTATATGAAATGGCCAAATTTAACACTAATAAAGAAGCAATTAAAGCAATAATTAAGAGCAGTTTTGCCCAATTATATGCCAATAAATCTAACAATCTAATTGAAATTAATGAATAATTACAAAAGTATAAATTGCTCAGATTAAGAGGAGAAATAAAATGCTTAAATAATCCCATTATAGAAAAAAAGAATTTGAACAAGCCAGCAATGAATTCCCTAAGAAAAAATCTCCAAGATAATATGAATTTGCCAAACATTTAAAGAACAATTAATTCCAATACTATATAAATTACTTAGAGAAAATGGATGAAGATGGAGTCCTATAAAATTTCTTTTGTGACACAAATATGGTGCTGATACCTAAACCAGGAAAAAGCCAAAACAGAGAAAGAAAAGAATAAACAAATTTCCCTAATAAATATTGATGCAAGAAAATTGATAAAATATTAGCAAAAATATTACTATAATTTATTACTTGGAAAATACACTATGACCAAGTGGGGCTTATATTAGATTATAGGGCTGGTTCAATATCAAGGAAACTTTAAGCAAAATTAATCATTTCTATAGCAAAGCTAATAGAAATAATATGATTGATAGATTCAGAAAAAGCTTTTGACAAAATACATTATCCATTCCTATTGTAAACACTGGAGAACATAGAAATAAATGGAATTTTCCTTAAAATGATAAGCAACATCTATCTAAACCATCAGGAAGCATTCTATATAAAAGGGGATAGACAAGAAGCATTCCCAATCACATTAAGCATGAAATAAGGAGACCCATTATTAACACTATTATTAAACATTGTACTTGAAATTTTAGTTTTAGCAACAAGAAAAGAAAAAGAAATTGAAAGAAATAGAATAAGTGATGAGGAAATGAAACTATCAGTCTTTACAGATGATATGATGGCATATTTAGAGAATCTTAGAGAATAAACTAAAAACTACTAAGAAACAACAAATAACTTAAAGAAAGTTGAAGGATATAAAATAAATTCACATAAATTATTGTTATTTCTATATTGGCGTAGCAACAAGAGATAGAAGTAGAAATTCCATGTAAAACAATAGTAGACATATTGTAATGCCAATGTAAAATATTTAGGAGCCTACCTTTCAAGATAAATATAGGAACCAAATGAACACAATTGCAAAACACTTTTCACAGAAATAAAGTCAGATCTGATCAGCTGGAAAAATATCAGTTGCTCATGGACAGGCCAGGTTAATATATTAAAAATGAGAATTATACCTAAGTCAATCTATTGGTTCCATACCAATTAAACTGTCAAAAAAAGTTTTATAAAAGCAAAATTCACCTGGAAGAATAAAAGATCAATAATATCATGGGAAATATTTTTTAAAATGCAAAGGAGGGCTACTTAGCCCTATCAGTACTAAAACTGTATCATAAGTAGCTGTCATTAAGTTTGTTCAGTACTGGCTAAGAAATATGGAGTCATGGATGTATGAAACAGATTGGGGGAAAAAACCCCACAATAGTCAATTACTATAGTAATGTACTGTTTGATAAAGCTAATGACTACATCTTCTGTGATAAGAGCTCACTATTTGACAAAAACTGCTGGGAAAACTGGAAAATAGTGTGACAGAAACTAGGCAAAGATCAACAACTCACCCCAAATAGTAAGATAAGATCGAAATAAGTTCATGATTTAAACATAAAAGTTGGTACTATAAGCAAATTAGGAGAGCAAAGGATAGTTTACTTGTCAGATATTTGGAGACATGAGGAATTCATGACCAGAGAAGTAGGAATCATTATGCAATGCAAAATGGATAATTTTGATTACATTAAATTAAAAAGGGTTTTGTACAAACAAAATCAATGTGGCCAAGATTAGAAGGGAAGCATTAAACTGGGAAACACTTCTTAATTATATAATGAAGCAAGTAAAATTCATAAGAATGTAACTTTTCCTCAATTGATAGTCAAAGGATAGGAACAGGCAATTTTCATATGAAGAAATTAAAGTCATCTATACTCATCAGAAAAAATGTTCTAAATCATTATTGATTAGAGAAATACAAATTAAAATAATTTTGTTATACTATCTCACACCTACCAGATTGGCTAAGTTGACAGTAAAAGAGAATAATAAATGCTGGAGTGGATGTGGAAAAATAGGGGCACTACTGCATTTTGGTAGTGTTGTGAACTGATACAGCCATTCTGGAGAGTCTTTTGGAATTATGCCAAAGTGCTATAAAACTATGCATACCCTTTGATCCAGTAGTGTCACTATTAAATCTGTTATCATAAAAGAGAGGAAAGAATCAATATATGCAAAAATGTTTGTAATAGTTCTTTTTGTGGTGATAAATAATTGAAAATTGAAGCCATGCAAATCAATTGGGAAGTGGCCAAATAATTTATCATTTATGAATATTATGGAATGCTATTGTTTTATAAGAAATTAATTATAACTGATTTCAAAAAAACCTGGAAAGGCTTACATGAATTGATGATGAATGAAGTGAGAAGAATCAGAAAAGCATTGTACACAATAACAAGAAGATGGGGGGGGGTGCAGAGACAAGATTGTGAACTTCAGACATCATTCTCTGTAAGCTTATCTTTCCTCAGACTCAGAAAAAAATGAGCCTCTGAACTGGTTCTGGAGTGAGGGCTCCATCAAACACTTGGAGTACAACACAGTTCTATCAAAAATCTATTTTGAAAGAACTCCAGAGAAGGTCAGTTTCAGACAGGCAGGGGATCAAGCAGCTCCCAGCGCTCAGACGCCAGCGCTCAGACGCCAATGCGCAGCCGGGGTGCAAGTCTGGGGCTGGGACGGAGCAGAGGATTTTAGGCTGCCAGGAAGTCCTTGGGAGACTCTTGGGCCACCTTGCTCTGCTTGCGGGCAGGTGCTTTGGCAGATCTGCCTTTGGTAAAGGGTGTATTGAAACTAGCTGAAAGTATGGTCCTAGTGCGGATCTAGCCTACCAGCCCCACATCAGAAGTCAACTCAGCAAACTGCCCAAGGGCAAATTGAAATGGCAGAATTCCATGCTCTGAATTAGACCTCAAAATCAAAAACATGAGGAAGAAGCAGAAGAGAGTGCTCACCATTGACAGCTTTTATGGAGAGAAAGTAGGGCAGACCCCAGATTCTGAGGTTCTGAAAACAATCCCAGAAGAAGTCACAAAGGTGGACATGAGCTGGTTCCCTTTTCAGAAGGCTTTCCTGGAAGATTGCATAAAGAATCTCAAAAGAGAGTTAGAAGAAGAAGGGGGAAATAAATTGAGATCAGTGCAAGAAGAAAATATCGCCCTGCAACAGAGATGTGAAAAACTGGAAAACAAGAGTGGTGAATTGGAAAAAGATAACAATTCACTGAAAAACAAAATTAGTGAATTGGAAAAAGACAACAATTCACTGAAAAATAAAATTGGCAAAATGGAAAAAGAATGCAATGAACCAAATAATTGAATTGGCCACTTACAAAAGGAGCTTAAAAAGATAACTGAAGGAAATAATAACTTAAAAATTAAAATTGAACAAATAAAAATGAATGACTCAATAAGACTTCAAGAAGCAGTCAAAAAAAAAAACAAAAAAAAATGAAAAAATAGAAGAAAATATGAAATATCTCCTAGGAAAAACAACTGATTTGCAAAACAGACCCAGGAGAGACAATCTAAGGATTATTGGACTCCCTGAAAGCCACTATGAAAACAAGAACCTTGATGCTATCTTCCAGGAAATCATGAAAGAAAATTGCTTTGATGTTTTAGAATCAGAAGGCAAAATTGGCATTGAAAGAATTCACCGATCACCTCCTGAAAGAGAACCCAAAATTAAAACCCCAAGGAAAATTGTGGCCCAATTTCAGGACTATCACACGAAGAAAAATATATTGCAAGCAGCTAGAAAAAAGAAAAAAAAAAAAAAACAATTCTAATACCGAGGAACTGTCATTAGAATTGCACAAAATCTGTCAGCTTCCACATTAAAGGATCGAAGGGCCTGGAATCAGATATTCTAAAAGACAAAAGAACTTGGATTACAGCAAGGAAAAAGCTATCCAGCTAGAATGAGCATTATCTTCCAGGGAAGAAGATGGTTATTCAATGATACAGGAGAATTTCACCTATTTCTAATGAAAAGACCAGATCTGAACAAAAAATTTGACCTCCAAACACAGAACTCTAGAGAAGCATAAAAAGTTAAAAAAGAAAGAACTCTTGAGAACTATATCTCTACTATGGGTATCCTTAAAGAATGGGGGTATAATTTGATTTTACTTTGATAATAATGGAAAAGAAATTAAAGGTAGAAGGGATATCATACTGTAAAAAAAAGATGGGGGGAAGGAGGTAAAATAAAGTAAAGAAAAATTAGGTAAAATAAGGCAAAGTCTCATGAAGAGACATAGAAAATCTAATATAATTGAGGGAAAGAAGGGAGGGGGATGAGTATTGTGTAAATCTTATTCTCATTAGATTGGGCTCTAAAAGAGTATATCAGAGACATTTGGTTTCAAAGAAAAACTTGGCCCTCATTATAGAGAAGTAGGAGGGAAATGAGGAAAAGAAAGGGATAAACTACTAGAAGCATTAGGGGAAAGGTGTAAAAAAGTGAGAGGGTTCTGAAGAGGTGAGGACTGTTAGAGGAAAGTGGTCATCAAAAACAAAATACTGGGGAAGGGGAAGGGAGTAAGGGGAAAGGGAAGAGAAAAATATAACTTTGGGTAAATAAGATGGCAGGAAATATAGACACAGTTATTTTAACTGTGAATGTGAATGGGATGAACTTCCCATAAAACAGAAGCAGATAGCAGATTGGATTAAAAGCCAGAATCCTACAATATGTTGTTTACAAGAAAGACATCTAAAACATAAGGATACATACAGAGTGAAGGTAAAGGGCTGGAGCAGAAACTTTTATGCTTCAGGTGAACAAAAAAAAAAGCAGGGGTAGCAATCCTTATCTCAGATCAAGTAAAGGCAAAAATAGATCTAATTAAAAGAGATAAGGAAGGAATCTATATTTTACTAAAGGGTACCATAGGTAATGAAGAGGAATCAATACTAAACATATATGCATCAAGTGGTATAGCATCCAAATTCCTAGAGGAGAAACTAACAGAGATGCAACGAGAAATAGGCAGTAATACTATACTAGTGGGGGATCTCAACCTTGCTCTCTCCAAATTAGATAAATCAAAGCACAAAATAAATAAGAAAGAAGTTAGAGAGGTAAACAAAGTGTTAGAAAAGTTAGGTATGCTAGATCTCTGAAGGAAATTGAAAGGCTATAGAAGGGAGTATACTTTTTTCTCAGGGGTTCATGGAACTTATACAAAAATTGATCAAAACCATTTGGTAGTGGCTGAGAAATAGAACAGTCGATCAGTGACATAGGTTAGGATAGCAGGACAATTTAGGTAATAACTTTAGTAATTTAGTGTTTGATAAACCCAAAGACCCCGGCTTTTGGGATAAGTACTCACTCTTCAGCAAAAACTGCTGGGAAAATTGGAAACTAGTGTGGAAGAAATTAGGGCTTCGTCAACACCTAATACCACATACCAAGATAAGATCTAAATGGGTTCATGATCAAGATATAAAGAGTGATATTGTAATAAAATTAGAGGAACATAGGATAGTTTACCTCTCAGCCCTGTGGAGATGAAATAAATTTATGTCCAAAGAAGAATTGGAATGCTTAATTGAACATGAGATAGATAATTTTGATTATATTAAGTTAAAAAGTTTCTGTACAAACAAAACTAATGCAGACAAGATTAGGAGGGAAGCATCAAATTGGGAAATCATCTTTACATTTAAGGGTTCTGCTAAAGGATTCATCTCTAAGATATATAGAGAACTGTCTCATATTTATAAGAATTAAAGCCACTCTTCAATAGATAAATGGTCAAAGGATGTGAATAGACAATTTTCAGATGATGAAATTAAAACTATTTATAGTCATATGAAATGGTGCTCCGAATCACTATTGATTAGAGAAATGCAAATTAAGACAACTCTGAGGTACCACTACACACCTGTCAGATTGGCTAAAATGACAGGAAAGGATAATGATAGGTGTTGGAGGGGATGTGGGAAGGCTGGGACACTGATGCATTGTTGGTGGAACTGTGAACGGATCCAGCCATTCTGGACAGCAATTTGGAGCTATGCTCAAAAAGTTATCAAACTGTGCATACCCTTTGACCCAGCAGTGTTTCTATTGGGCTTATATCCCAAAGAAATCATAAAAGAAGGAAAGGGCCCCACATGTGCAAGAATGTTTGTGGCAGCCCTTTTTGTAGTGGCTAGAAAGTGGAAACTGAATGGATGCCCATCAATTGGAGAGTGGCTGAATAAATTATGGTATATGAATGTTATGGAATATTATTGTTCTGTGAGAAACAACCAGCAGGATAACTTCAGAGAGTCCTGGAGAGACTTGCATGAACCGATGTTGAGTGAAGTGAGCAGAATCAGAAGATCATTATTCACGGCAACAACAATACTATATGATGATCAATTCTGATGGACATGGCTCTCTTAAACAATGAAATGCTTCAAACCAGTTCCAATTGTTCAATGAAGAAAGCCATATACACCCAGAGAGAGGGACATAACAACATAACAAAAAAAAATTGTATGGTGATCAATTATCATAGGAAGCTCTCCTCAGCAATTCAGTGATCCAAGACAAATCCAAGAATTTTTTTCCCTGAGGCAATTGGGGTTAAGTGACTTGCCTAAAGTCACACAGTTAGGAAGTGTAAAGTGCCTGAGGCCAGATTTGAAATCCAATAGATTTTTTTTTAATTAAAACTTTTTATTTACAAAATATATGCATGGGGAGTGATAGAAAATGAGGAAAAAGTAGAAACAGAAAAAATCCACTGATCACTATGTCAAAGAGATCCAATGTGAAAAACACTCAGGAATATTACTGCTAAATATCAAAAAACCCTATATCAAAGAGAAGATTTTGCAAAAAACAAACAAACAAACCAATTCAAATATTCTGGAGTTACAATTAGAATGTACAAGAGTTATCAGTTGCTACAGTAAAATACTGCAAGTCCTGAAATCATATCTACCAACAATCAAATGAACTAAGCCTATGGCCAAAATATCATATCCAACAAAATTATCTACAATCCTGAATCAGATTGTATAGCATTGTACTATCTTTTTATAGCATCACTAATTAATTTTCCTCTCTTCCAGTTTCTAGGGGAAAATATCTATACAGATGATTACATTACTTTTGTATCTATAATGGTATATTTAGATAGTGTATGTATTTTTGTGTTAATTGAAATTATTTTGCTTGATTCTTCACAATTCAATTTTTTTAAATCCCCCATTCTTCTTGAGCCTATATGACCTTTGAAATATGTTATTAGATTTTATCTTTCTTTTATCTTAATGCACTCTAAAATTTAGAATATATGTCAAAGTATAACTAGCTGTCTTCTCTGTTATAAATTTTATGATATAATGGCTACTCTCCTCAAATGTTTTTGTTTCTATTTTAGTAATCACTTTCACCTTATTATGCATAATGGAATAAAAACAATAGCAGTATTCTGGCTAAGTTTTCCATTTTTAGAAAGATAAGATTATTTTCCCATCTATCATGTTATCATAGATCTATCATGTTAATTTTTTTTCAGGAGTCCTCCAGCAGAAATCAGTTTATTTCAGTACTACCACACACACACACACACACACACACACACACACACACACACACATCAAGTCACTACAATATTTGTTGTGTTCAGTTGTTCAGTGTTTTCCAACTCTTCATGACCTCATGGATAATACTGCTCATGAAGACTGGACTGAGATGTCATTTATTTTTCCAGTGAGTTAAAGAGCAAATTTAGGAGAGCTGAGATGGAGTCACTTGTGTAGGGTCATACAGTAAATGTCTGAGGCTGGGTTTGAACTTAGTTTTTCCTGACTCCATATCCAGTATTCTATCCACCAAGCCAAATGTTATATTTTTGTGCAAACTTTGTATTCTATTTTATTTAATAACTCCATCCATATAGGTAATGAGGAGAGTACTCCCTTGTCACAAATGTTTTACATTTTTCTTATATCAAAATTCTACATTTCCTCACATGAGTAAAACTTTTTGATTTTCAATACTACCAAACTCCTTTTTTTTTCTTCTTAATTAGTCAGGCAGTCAATGAACATGTATTAAATGTCTACTATGTCCCAAGCACTGAGATAAGTGTTGGGGAGATTTTTTTTAAACGTCAAAAGGAAGTCTTTAGCCTCAAGGAGCTGACAACTTAATGGGGGAGACAACATGCAATAAATAATATACTATTGAGCTAAACACAACTTAACTTGAAAATCAATAAGAAAGGGAAAATCCTAGAAAGGGATTGGGAAGAACCTTGCTATAAAAGATAGGTTTTTAGTTGGGACTTGAAGGAAACCACTTGGGAATGATGTGGAGGATAACATATCAGGGATGAAGGACAACTGGAAAAAATGCTTGTATCAACCCATAGAATGTTTTGGTTGTAGAACAACAAGGAGGCTCAATGGAAAGGCAAGGCTTTATTTGGTTGAAACTTGGAGATGAGTGTTTTGAGAAAGGATTGAAATGGGTGTAGAAATATGGGGAATAATATTTGGATGATGGCCTACAACGGTTTAAAATCACAGGAATGCATGTGGTATAAGATTATTCATTATGGAGCAGAAAGCACCACTTTCCTTCACAAAGAAGGCTAGAGACATTCCTGGAAGGCACAGAGCCAAATGTTTAGTTGGGATACCATATTTCATGGTTTCTTTTCCCTCCAAAGTCTAGAGATTAGAAATAAAATAGTGCATCAGTAGATGAAATTGTACAGCAAAAGGAATTTTGCTTCCCAGCAAATTTCCTTTTTTTCCTTCAAGGAATGGCACAGCAGGAGTTTGAAGACCTGAGGTCAAAGAGATAGTGATTGTTTTTTCTTACTAGAAATTCTTCACATATCTGATGGGGCATAAAGTTAGTAAAAAAGGTGGGATTTATATTTTGCTGAAGAAATGGAAGTCCTTCAGGGGATGCTCAGACAGCTGGAGAAGGAGAAATATCTGGCTTTTTTCTCACTAAAGGTAGAGATCAGAATTAGGGAAAAGATAGTCTTTTTCTAGAGTAGGATAAAATCCAAATAACTGGTTGAAACTCAGAAGGGTGTGTGTGTGTGTGTGTGTGTGTGTGTGTGTG
>JAJPUD010010590.1:0-11920 GCA_023553655.1 Myrmecobius fasciatus | reverse complement strand
AAGTCCAATTCATTGATCTTCTCTTTCTCTATGCAAGTAAGCATCTAGAGATGTAAAATTACCTCTTATAATTGCTTTGGTTGTATCCCACAAATTTTGGTATGTTGCCTCATTATTGTCATTCTCCTGAATGAAATTATTGATTGTGTCTATGATTTGCTCTTTCACCCATTCATTCTTTAAAATTATATTATTTAGTTTCCAATTAACTTTAGGTCTATTTTCTCCTGGGCTTATATTACATGTGATTTTTATTGCATCATGATCTAAAAAGGATGCATTTACCATTTCTGCTTTTCTGCATATGGTTTTGAGGTTTTTATGCCCTAAGACATGGTAAATTTTTGTGTAGGTTTCTTGAACCACTGAGAAAAAAGTAAACTCCCGTATGTCTCCATTCAATTTTCTCCAAAGATCTATCATACCTAATTTTTCTAACATTTTGTTTACCTCCCTAACTTCTTTCTTATTTATTTTGTGTTTTTATTTATCTAGTTCTGAGAGAGCAAGGCTGAGATCCCCCATTAGTATAGTTTTGCTGTCTATTTCTTCGTGCATCTCTGTTAGTTTCTCCTCTAGGAATTTGGATGCTATACCACTTGGTGCATATATGTTTAGTATTGACAGTGCTTCATTATCTATGGTAGCCTTCAGTAAAATATAGTTTCCTTCCTTATCTCTTTTAATTAGCTCTATCTTTGCTTTTACTTGATCTGAGGTAAGGATTTTTTTTTGTTCACCTGAAGCATAATAGTGTCTGCTCCAGCCCTTTACTTTCACTCTTTATGTATCTCTATATTCTTTATCAACAACACATTGTTGGATTCTGGCTTTTTAATCCAGTCTGCTATCCACTTCCATTTTATGGGAGAGTTCATCCCATTCACATTCAAAGTTAAAATAACTAAATCTGTATTTCCTGCCATTTTATTTACCCAAAGTTGTATTTTTGTATTTCCTTTCCCCTTTCTCCCTTCCCCTCTCCTGAGTATTTTGTTTTTGATGAACACCTCCCTCTAACAGTTCTCCCCCTTTAGAACCCTTCTTTCTTTTTTACACTTTCCCCTAATTCTTCTATTTTCCCTTCTTTACTCTATCCTTTTCTTTTCCTCCTTTCCCTCCTACTTCCCTATAAGAAAGGACAAGTTTTTCTGTGAAACCTGGGCTCTTTTAGAGCCCAATCTGATGAGAATAAGATTCACACAATGCTCATTGTCCTCCCGTTCTTTCAATTATATTAGATTTTCTTTGCCTTTTTATGAGATTTTACCTTATTTTACCTCCTTTTTTAAAACTTCATTTCACCTCCTTTCCCCTCTTTTCCCAGTATGATAGCCCTTCTACCTCTAGTTTCTTTTTCATTTTATCAAAGTAAAATCAAATTATACCCCCATTTTTTTAAAGTATACCCATAGAAATATAGTTCTCATGAGTTCTTTCCTTTTTACCTTTTTATGATTCTCTTGAATTCTGTGTTTGGAGGTCAATTATTTTTTTTTGTTTAGATTTGGTCTTTTAATTAGAAATTAGTGAAATCCACCTACATTATTGAATGTGCATCTTCTTCCTTGGAAGATAAAGCTCATTCTAGCTGGATAACTTATTCATGGCTGTAATCCAAGTTCCTTTGCCTTTTGGAATATCTGGTTCCAGGCCCTTTGATCTTTCAAGGTGGAAGCTCACAGGTCTTGTATGATTCTAATTGCAGTTCCTCAGTATTTGAATTGTTTCTTTCTAGCTGTTTGCAATAACTTTTCCTTGGTGTGATACTCCTGAAATTTAGCTACGGTATTCCTTGGGCTTTTAATTTTGGGGTCTCTTTCAGGAGGTTATCAGTGAATTCTTTTGATGGCAATTTTGCCTTCTGATTATACAACCTCAGGGCAGTTTTTTTTTCATGATTTCCTGGAAGATAACATCTAGGTTCTTGTTTTCATCGTGGCTTTCAGGGAGTCCAATAGTCCTTAGATTGTCTCTCCTAAATCTGTTTTCCAACTCAGTTCTTTTTCCTAGGAGATATTTCATATTTTCTTCTAGTTTTTCCTTTTTTTTGTTTTTTTTTTTGACTGCTTCTTGAAGTCTTATTGAGTCATTCACTTCCCCTTATTCAATTCTAATTTTAAAGTATTATTTTCTTCACTTACCTTTTTTAGCTCCTTTTGTAACTGGCCAATTGAATTTTTTTGTTTATTGCAGTCTTTTCCCATTTTACCAATTTTGTTTTTCAGTGAATTCTTGTCTTTTTCCATTTTGCCAATTTTGTTTTTCAGTGAATTGTTGTCTTTTTCCATTTCACCAATTTTGTTTTTCAGTGAATTGGTGTCTTTTTCATATCTCTTTTGTAGTGCATTATATCCTTTTTGCAATGATCTCGATACATTTGCCCATTTTTCTTCTAACTCTTTTGAGATTCTCTATACAGTCTTCCAGGAAAGCCTTGTGAAATGGATACCAGCTCATGTTTCCCTTTGCGGCTTCCTCTGGAGTTCCCTTTATGAACCTCAGGATCTGGGGTCTGCCCTTCTTTCTCTCTATAAAAGCTGTCTATGATGAAAGCTCTTTTCTGTTTCTTACTCATTTTTAGAGCTTGGGTTCTGTTTAAAGCAGAGAAACAGCAGCCACTTCAATTTGCCCTGGGGCAGTTTGGCTGATTGATTTCCTGGGCTGGGCTTTCTGGGCTAGGATCGGGGCATGCAATGGATTACAATCTACCTTCTACTAAAGGTAGATCTGCCAAAGCTCCTGCCTGCAACCAAAGCAAAGTGGCCCAAGCACCTCCTAAGAACTTTCCAGGTGCTTAGAATCTGCTATGCTCCGCCCCAGCCGCAGCTTCCTGCCATGTCTGCACACTAAACTTGACAAACCACCTGACCCTTGCCCATCTGAAACAGACATGCTCCAAAGCTCTTCCAAGGTAATTTGCTGGAAATGTGTTGTACTCAAATATTTGGGGGAGCTTTCACTCCAGAAACAGTTCAGAGTCTTAATCTGCTGTTGGTTTGAGAAAAGATCAGAGGAGGTCATAAAGAGTCGTGTCTGCACTCCGCATCTTGGCTCTGCCCCTTTATGGTATCTTTTTTGCAAGAATAGAAAAAAAGAATATAGAAATACATAAAGAGTGAAAGTAAAGGGCTGGAGCAGACACTATTATGCTTCAGGTGAACAAAAAAAAATCCTTACCTCATACTGTGAAAATGCAGAGGTATCACCATTTTAGGTATTGGCAGCAAGAAATTTGCTACAGTCTTCCATAACAGATTCATTTTTTTCCATGAAATATGTCATCTTCCTACCTGAGAGCTAGTGTGACTTCAGAAGACCAATATAGTATTTACTCTTACTTTAGGAGAAATTGCAGGAGCAGAGGTTGGTATACATTATTTATTGGTCTAATCAAGGCCTTTAATACCATTAGTTAGGAAGGACTGTGAAAGAAAAAGTCAACATTTTGTTTTCTGGAGAAATTCATCAGTATTGTACAATAGTTACATGACAGCATTCTGCTTGGGCTCAGGATAACAGTTGCTGCTCTTTCACTTCACCAGTCACCAATGAAGTTGAACAGTGCCATGTGCTTGTTCTCATGATTTTTTTAGAGTGATGTTTTTGGCAATGTTTTCATATGCCTTGAAAGAAAACCAAATTGGCACCAAGGTCAGCTAACAGAGAGGGTGGCAAATTATTTAACTTAAAGATACCAAGACAAAAGTGGAGGAAAAATCAGTACATGATTTTTTTTGTTGTTATTGTTTCCAGATAATTGGGAATTCAATGTAGTCTGTACATTGAGACTGAGATGCAAAAAGAATATGGATTGATTTTTTTTTCCTGTTTGTGTTAGTTTTGCCCTGACAATTAACATTAAGAAAACAGAAGTTCTCCATTAGTCCACATCACACCACTCCATCTAGATGTGAAATCACTGCTTACAACAGTTGGAGGAATTTTGCATGCTGTGGATAAATTAACTTATTTTGACAATGTACTTTCTAGGGATGTCCATGTAGATGATAAGAATGATACACAAATTACAAGAGCTACCTTAATGTTTGGGAGGCTCATAAAAATTTTATAGTTAAAAAAGAGAACTAGAAATATTAAAAGTATCATTTTCAGATCATAATGCAGTAAAAAAATTAGGTTCAAATGGATAATATGGATTATATTAGGTTGAAAGTGTTTTGCACAGATAAAGCAAACATAACTGACATCAAAAGAAAAGCAGAAAATTGGGAGAAAATTATAAAAAGTTTATAAAATAAATATCTTAAATATATAAAGAAAATTGTCAAATATATAAGAATATTAATCTTGGCAAATGGTGAAAAGATTTAAATAAACAATTTTCCACTGAAGAAATCAAAACAATACAAAAATATTCTAAATCAGTATTGATTAGAGAAATGTGGATTAAAACTATATAATTTTATATACCTACCAGATTTGCTATTATAATAGAAGGAGAAGGTGACAAATGCTGGAGAGGATGAGGAAAATTGGGACGCTAATTCATTTTCATAGAATTGTAAAATTATGCAACCATTTTGGAAAGCAATCCGGAATTATGTTCAAAGAATTAAGAAATTATGTACTCTTTGATCCAATAATACCATTGCTTTGTCTATTTTTAAAGATGATTTGGGAAAAGAGAAAGAGCATATATGTTCTAAAAATGTTTATAGAAACTCTCTTTGTGATGAGAAAAAGAACTAAAATTTGCAATGGTATCTATCTATCTATCTATATATATGTATGTATATACAAAGAAACAAATACATGCATACATACATGTACACATCTATCTATCTCTCTGTCTGTCTGTATGTCTATCTATTTATCTATATCTAATGGTAGCCATCACCAGGATGTGAGGAGAAAAGGGGGGAAAGAAATTTGCTTGATAATTTTGTTGTATATGAGAAAAAAGTAAGATGTCCATAGGAGATTTGCAGTTTCATGTGCAATCAGGCATCATGAAAGGTCTCATCTCTAAAATATATAGATAATTGTCTCATATGTATAAGAATTCAAGCCATTCTCCAATCGATAAATGGTCAAAAGATATGAACAGCCAATTTTCAGAGGATGAAATTAAAACTATTTGTAGTTATATGAAAAGGTGCTCCAAATCACTATTGATCAGAGAAATGCAAAATAAGACAACCCTGAGGTACCACTACACACCTGTCAGATTGGCTAAAATGACAGAAAAAGATAATGACGAATGTTGGAAGGGATGTGGGAAGGCTGGGACACTGATTCATTGTTGGTGGAATTTTGAATGGATTCAGCCATTCTGGAGAGCAATTTGGAGCTTTGCTCAAAAAGTTATCACACTGTACATACCCTTTGACCTAGCAGTGTTTCTATTGGGCTTATATCCCAAAGAGATCTTAGAAGAGGGAAAGGGACCCACATGTGCAAGAATATTTGTGGCAGCCCTTTTTGTAGTGGCTAGAAAGTGGAAACTGAATGGATGCCCATCAATTGGAGAATGGATGAATAAATTATGGTATATGAATATTATGGAATATTATTGTTCTGTAAGAAATGACCAGCAGGATGATTTCAGAGAGGCCTGGAGAGACTTGCATGAATTGATGCTGAGTGAAATAAGCAGAACCAGGAGATCATTATACACGGCAACAACAATACTATATGACGCTGAATTCTGATGGACATGGCTCTCTTCAACAATGAAATGTTTCAAACCACCTCCAATTGTTCAGTGAAGAAAGCCATATAGACCCAGAGAGAGGGATGTGAAATGTGGACCACAACATAACACTTTCATACTCTCAATTGATGTTGGCTTATATTGTGTTTCCTTTATCTGATATTTCTTTCTTGTATATACAATTTTTCTTGCACAAAAATGATAAGTGTGGAAATATGTATACATATATTCAATTTGTCAAGTATTTTATCATAATTAACATGTAGTGGATATATCTTGCCATCTAGGGGAGGGGTGGGAAGTAGGGGGGAAAATATGTAACAGAAAGCTTTGTAAGGATTAATGTTGAAGAATTACTAATACATATGTTTTGCAAATAAAAAAAATAAAATTAAAAAAACCCAAAACAATCAGGTATTATGGAAATGCATGTTTTGTTCTCTAAATTAAAGATAAAAGCTGGAAAGGAAGAAAAAATGAAAGAAAGACAGAAAGAGAGAAAAAAGAAAGAAAAAAGGGAACAAAGAAAGAAAAAAGGAGGAAAGAAAGAAGTAAAGGATGGAAGGAAAGGAAGGAAGGAAGAAAAAAAGAAAAAAAAAGAGAAAAAAGAAAAAGAAAGAAAGACAGAAAAGAAGGAAAGGAAGGAAGGAAAGGAAGGAAGGAAAGGGAGGAAAGAAGGTAGGAAAGAAGGAAAAAAGAAAGGATGAAAGAAAGAGAAAAGAAATAAGGGAAGCATGAATGAACAAAGGAAGTGTTATAGGAAAGAGCAAAGAAACAACAAAATAAAGAAAAGGAGCAAGAAACATAAAAAAAAAACCTTAACCACAGAAATCTACCATGGTGAAAAGGAAAACTAAAGCACCAATTCAGAAGAGAACAAAATGTCCAAATGTGAAACCTCAAAGAGTGATATGAATTGGTCTCAAGTCCAAAGAGTGTTCTTGGAAGCACTGATAAAGGACTTCAAAAATCACAAGAGGTATGCAAGAGAGAATCAATAGCTTGGAAAAAAGGACAAAAATTGAAGAAGACAATTGCTTATAAAATACAATTAGCCAAATGAGAAAAAAAATCCATTGAAGAAAACATCTTGAAAAGTAGAATAAAATGGAAAAGGAGATACAAAAGGTAACTGAAGAAAATTATACATTAGAAACTAGAATGGGCAAAGAAAAGCTATAATATATCAAGAACCAGTCAAATAAATTAAAAAGAATAAAAAAATGGAAAAAAATGTAAAATATACCAATGGAAAAATAGATAATCTGGAAAATAGATGCAGGAGGAACAATTTAAAAATTATTGATCTATTTGAAGACTGTGACCACAAAAAAGCCTAGATAATCTGCATTCTTTAAGAGATCATCAAAAAAAAATTGTCCTGATACACTAGAACCAAAAGGCAAAATAATCATTGAGAGAATTCATAGATCACCTCCAGAAAGAATCCCACAAAGAAAATGCCAAGAAACATTGTTGCAAAACTTTCAAAACTATAATCTCAAGGAAAAAATACTGCATGTTGACAAAAATATCAAGTATTGAAGAGCCAAATTCAGGATTACCCAGGATTTGAAAGATTGAAGGACCTGCAATATTATATTCAAGAAGGCAAAAGACCAGAGATTACAACCTGGAATAAGCTTCTCAGTGAGTCTTATCATCTTTCACCAGAGGATATTGATCTTCAATGAAGTAGGGAGTTTTCAATCATTTGTACTGAAAAGACTAGAACTAAACATAAAATTTGATCTATAAAGATAGGACTCAAAAAAAGCATAACAAGGCAAACACACACACACACACACACACACAAAAAAAAAAAAAACTCCATTATTTAAAGGTTTAAGTGTTTACATCCTTACATGAGAAAATCATAATTTAACTCTTGAGAATTGTATATTTTATTAGGGCATTTAGAGGGGGCATTCATAGGCAGAAGGTGTGGATATAAATTGACTGATGTGATGATATTAAAGAAAAAGATATGAGGAGGTAGAAAAAAGATTGTACTGGGAGAAAAGGAAAGGGAAGGTAAAATGAGATATACCAGATGGTATGAAAAAGCACAAAAAATCTATCTCAGTAGAGGAATAAAAACAAAGTAAGATAGAGGTAAGGACAGAGGGAGGGAAGGAAAGAGGGATGAAAGAGGGAAGGAAGGAGAGAGAAGGAGGAAACAAGGGAAAGAAGGAAGGAGGAAAGGAGAGGAGGGAAATAAAGAAGAAAGGGAAGAAGGGAAGAAAAAAAGGAAGGAAAAAGTAGTGGGAGAGGAGAGTATAGACTACCTACCAAATTGAAGATCTATTGAGTCACTGTGCTTACTTCATTGGTGTATGCCTGTGAAACCTAGATAATATGCTATTGCCATGAAAGGAAACTGAACTACTTCTACTAGTTTTGTCTTAGGAAAATTCTGAAGATCATCTGCCAAGATAAAGTAACAAACACTGTTCTTGAGCTGAACTGCTAAGCATTCAAATTCTACTGCAAAGAGCACAATTTTGATGAACTAGCCAAGTAATATGAATGCCGAATATATGTTTGCCTAAAAGATTATTTTACTGAGACCTCACAAAAGCCAAGCATTCACATGGGAGTCAGAAGAGGTGATACAAAGACATTCTCTGAAGAATGGATTACAGATTTAGAGGTGTCTCTACTATGAATGCTCATATGGATTATTTGTGGCTGACTTGTGTGCAAGATCATATTGGACTGGTTAGCCATATTTGGACACACTGTATTTTGACCCCAATATAGTGACTATTTTGTTGTTCTTCAAGAATGAAGGATAAAAGCAACCAACTAACCTTTTAGAAAATTGAATTTTGCTAAATTCAATATATTTTATTTTATTTTTTTTTACTTTTTCTAAAACACATGATTGTTGCTCCTTCCTACTTTACTTCAGAAGAAGTTTTATAAACAACATATTGTTGGATTCTGGTTTGTAACATATTATGCCATCCATTTCTATTTTATGTGATACATTCATTCTACAGTAAAGATTGCTAATTGAATTTACCTACATTCGATTTTCTTCTCTGTCTCTCTGTTTACGATGTCCTCTGTCTGTATTTGTCTCACTGTCTAACTGTATTGTCTTTCTCTGTTCCTCTGCTTTTTGAATCATTTCCAATGACAATGAGTTTTACACATTGGCTGCCACTCTTCCTCCTGTTTTCCTCTCACTGGAAAAGTTCTTTTTTGAGTACCTCTTTTATATGAGACAGTTTCCTTCAGTATTCATTTTCCTTCCCCCTTCCCCAAGTGCTTCCCTTTTTCTCACCCTCTCATAGTGTTGAAATTATCCCAAGATAATTCATTTACTCCCATGCACTTTGTCTATGAAAACTCTTTATAACTGCTCAAATAATAACAAAGTTCTCAGGAGTTATACATATTATCTTTGCATATAGCAATATAATCAATTTAATTATATTAAATACCTTATATTTCTTGTTCATGTTTACCTTTTTGTACTTCTATTAAGTCTTGAAGTTAAATGTCAGATTTTGAATTTAGCTCTGCCTTTTTCATAAGGAGTACTGGCAAGTACAATATTTCATCAAATTTGCATTTTTCCCCTAAAGGATTTCACTAAGTGTTATTAGGTAAGTAATTCCTGATTATAATCCTAGCTCCTTTCTCTTCCAGAATATATTTTCCTTCCTTTAACATAGAAGCTGCTAACCATGTCTCCACATATTTAAATTGCTTATTTCTTTCTGCTTTGAATATTCTCCTTGACATGGGAGTTCTGGAATTTAACTGTAATATTCATTATATTCTTTAAAGCTATTATTATATAATTTCACTTTGGAATCTCAGGAGGTAATTAGTGGCTTCTTTTATTTGTGCTTTATTTTCTGGACCTTAAGATACCAGTGCTGTCCTTCATATTTCCTTTAAATGTAATGCCTAGATTATTTCTTTGATCATGTCTTCTAAATAGTAATCTGATAATTTTTAAATTCATTCTCAATCTATTTTTAGATTAGATATTTTTTTCCAATAAGTCATTTCAAATTTTCTTCATTTTTTTCATTCCTTTGATTTTGTTTTATTATTTCTTGATGTCTTATTTTGCTAACATTCATCTGACAAATTGTAATTTTTAAAGAATTATTTTCCTATATACACCCAGAAAGAGGGACATGAAATATGGACCACAACGTAACATTTTCATGATCTCTATTGACATTTGCTTGCATTGTGTTGCCTTTCTCTGATTCTTTTTTTTCTTGGAGATAGGATTTTTCTTGCATAACTTCTCAAGCATTTCGACATTATTAACATGTAGTGGACTTCCTGCCATCTGGGGGAGGGGAGGGGACTGGGGGTAGAATTTGTATTGGAAAGCTTTGTAGAGATCAAGGTTGGGGAACTACCCATACATATGTTATACAAATAAAAAGCTTAAAAAAAAGAATTATTTTCCTAAATTATTATTTGTACCTCTTTTTCCATTTGACTAATTTTGCTTTTTAAGGAGTTTTTTAATCAGTAAAATTTTAAACTTAATTTATTATTGTTCGGTCAATTTTGTGGTTTAAGAAGTTATCTTCAGCATTTTTTGCTTTTTTTTTACCAAGCAGTTAATTCTCTTTTCATAATTTTCTTATATTGCTCTCATTTCTTTTCCCAGTTTTTCCTTTATCACTTTTATCTTTTTCTTTAGTTTGTAGAGGAATTCTTGTTGAGTGTGTCTAATTAGCTTTTCCTTATTTGAATCCTTATTTAGAGTTATTTTTACATTGTTATTCTCTTCTGGGTTTGTTTCTTAGTCTTTTTTTTAACATGATAGTAATTTTTAAATGGCAAAATTCTTCTTTTCTTGTCATTTGCTCTTTTTTTTTCAATCCATTTCTTGACTTTGAACTTTATATTAACATTGGGATCTTTTGTCCCAAACTTCACACTTTTTCATACTGCTGTTTTCATGTCTAGTTCTGGGAGATAGCAAGTTTCAATGTTTTCATAATATTGTGATCTGCAGTTAGGTGGGATCATAGGAAAAAGCCCTGTCCTTCACAATCACTAGTGCTAGTATTTCTCTTGGCCCAGGAATTGTATTTTCTCTGATTTCCTACAAGAGCTCCTCTCTACTTGGAACTGAGACCAGGGTCCTTACTCCTTTTGAATAAATAACCACAATTATTTTCCTCTGTCCTCTAACTGAGATCCAGAACTTTTTATGAGCAATAGTTACCAATTATTGATAGCTATAATCAGTGGCAACAAAGGGTCCATTGCAATATCTTTTAGACCAGTTGTCTGACCTCCTTACCATTTCTGGCCAGAGAGCTCCTCAAGGTCCTGCACTTGCCATTGCTATGACCCTGACATTAATACATGCTCATATTTCCAGCTCCCACCTTAATGTCAAAATCCTTTCCTGCTAATCTCCTAAGTTATTTATACTGGAAAAATATCTGATTCTGACCTTTTGGCTCTTCTACTCCATTTTTTTGAGATATCATTTTTTAAGTTTTCTTTGGAGGGAAATGTTGAATAATTTGACTGAGTTTCTGACTCCACTTTGACTGGATTGACTGAGTTTCTGACTGCACATCTTGATTCTACCTCTCATGATAGGTTTTTAATATATTTTTTCCTTTCATTTTTTCATTTGTTTAGCCTTTAGGATTATACATAATAGGTGTAAGGATAAGAAGACTGTAACCCCCAGATAACATAGCTGAAAAATCTTTGAGGCATTCTCAAAGTAGCTGGGCCTGAATTTCAGAATCAAATTAGGTCAGGTGGGTGGAGGAATGATCAAGTGTTTCTTCTCAGTGAATTTAGCTGTTTCCATATAATTTTGTGTTTTCCTATTGATGTACTGGTACAGTGGGAAAACTCTATTTATATCAAATGCAGTCAATTTATTCATTGTACTTGAGAGAGCAAAGACTCAGTTAAGAATGCTTCCCAGAAGTAGAGCATTCATAAATAATCTTAGCAATGACATTAAGAAACAATCATAAGGGAGTAGCGGTGAATGGTGTTAAAATCAGAGAAAACAAAGGCAGATGGACTGTTTCCTCCAAATATTCCCTTAGGCACACAAAAATTCATGCAAATAATAGAAAGAAATTGGAGTTCAGGATAGGGTGTGATTTTACAAGCTCATACATGTGATGAAGATCCTTAAAGGAGGAGCTGCATTACACTAGGATTTTTAAGTTCCTTTTTTCAGTGTTCACTTTATTCCTTTCCTCTGTTTTGATTAAGTAA
>JAJPUD010010589.1:46517-60704 GCA_023553655.1 Myrmecobius fasciatus | reverse complement strand
TTTTGTTTTCTCATTTTCATGCTCTCTGTTGATGTTTGCTTGCATTGTGTTTCCTTTCTCTGATTTTTTTTTTGTAGATACGATTTTTCTTGCACAACAATGTGTAGAAATATGTATACATATATTCGATTTGTCAAGTATTTTAACATAATTAACATGTAGTGGATTTCTTGCCATCTAGGGGAGGGGTGGGCACTGGGGGGGAATTTGTAACAGAAAGCTTTGTAAGGGTCAATGTTGAAGAATTACCCATACATATGTTTTACAAATAAAAAGCTTTAATTAAAAAAAAAGAAATTAAAAAAAAAAGAACTGCACATGTTTAACATATTTTGGATTACTTACTGTCTAAAGGAAAGAGAATTTTGAAAATAAGGAGGTAAAAAAAAAAATAAAAACTGCTTGTTCATACCCACACCAATTATTTATTGGGGAATGGCTCTTAGTCTTATAAGTGAGTCAATTCCTTTTATATTTTGGATAAGACCTTTACCTTTAAATTTATATTGCAAAAATTCTTTAACAGTTATGTTTCCCTTTTAATTTTTAGAAAATTTTCTGTATTATATTTGTTTATGCAAAACTTTTCAATTTTATTAATTAAAATTTTCCATCTTATTTTCTGCAACACTTTTCCCTAGCCACTAAATTGAAAGGTCATTTTCTCCTCTTTGCTTCCCTAAATTCCTAATGTCACTTTACATGTCTAAGTTATATGTCCATTTGGAGTTTATTCTGGTGTGAAATGGTGGCATATATCTAATTTCTGTCAAACTGTTTTCCAGTTTTCCCATCACTTTTTGTCAGACAGTGAATCCTTACCCTTACCACAATTAAGAACTTTTGATGAAATGAACACTATGTTATAATGCTCATTTGCTTACTTTCTTATGTAGTATATAATCTTTTTCACTGACCAACCTTTCTATTTTTAAAATACCAAATCCTTTTTTAATTATTACTAATTTGTAGTACAACTTCCTCAATCTGGCTTTTATGGCAACCTATTATCTAGCTCCAGTTACCTTTCCAGATGTATTTCATTTTACTTCCCTTTATGCAATCTCATTCCAACCAAATTAAAGCACCATTCCATCTTTTATATCTTGGCCTTTCTATGCCTGTTCCCTAAGGCAGGTGTGTCATTCCCCTTAGAATCCTTCACTTCCTTTGAAGTTAAGCTTAGATGCTACCTCCTTTCTTTTCTTTCCTTTTTTTTCTTTTCTTTTCTTTCTTTTCTTTTTTCTTTTTCGTTTTCTTTTTTTTTTTTATGCCACCTCCTACAAATAGTCTTTCCTTAGCTTCCTTTCTCCCAATTGGCATTTCCTCTCTCCTCAAATTACCTTTAATTATTTATTTATGTATATGGTTGTTTTTTTTTTTCTCTTCTTTGTATATAGAAATGCTCATATTGGTTGATGTTTATCAAAATCATATAAAAAAAACTTTTTAAAAGCTTAAAAAAGAAAATAGTTCCAATTAATCAGAAATAATATTTTGGAAGAAACAGACAAAATACCATGAAACTTGCCCAAAAAATTTTCTAGGAGAACAAGCTTAAGAATGATATGATAAAAGTCTGGACTGTCTGTTGGTTCACTCACCTGAATAGAACTCTCAGATTCCATGTAGGTAATGGTGACAATGTCTTGTTCACTGCTGTTGACCAAAAAATAACCAGATCCTTCCACAAGACTAAATATTTCCTATAGCAAAAAAAAATCAGTTTATAAGGTATTAACTGGGGGGAAAAATCTACATGCCATTCTAAAGAGAATACAGCTAAAATTATTAGGGTCATATTACTCCAAGAGAGAATGATCACCACAATAAAATTTAAAAATAATTACATTAGGTATTTTCTATATACCAAGTGTTTTATTGATGTTTTGATGTCATTACTTTGGAAGTTATATTAATAACTTTACCAAGATTTTAGATTTAAGAGCAAATCTATAGTACTTTCCTATCCAACATGATTCAAGTCAGCTACAACTGGGCAACTTTTACCTTCACATCAGGATGATTATATATTATGGCATTTTCTGGCACTACAGTTACATCCTCCACCAGGAGCAATTCCACAGCAGCAGACCTGGGCAAGTTGGAGAGTTCCTGAAAAAGTAATAAGAACCACAGAATGTTAAAAATAAATGTCTCCTTTTAACTTCCTCTACCTACCTTCCCCACTCCCAAAGTCAAAGAAATTAACCCTTAAAGGAGCTAAAAAACAAAACAAAAAAACATAGTTCTTGGATATTTTCCTTTGATTGGGAATAATCCTTAAAGTAAAAAGTCTCAATCATCAAACTTTTTTAATATATATTTTTTGATACTAATAATAAGGAAGTTTGCTGACTAACCAAGCAAACTCCATTTAGAAGTGTTAAGAAATCTTTTTCTCATTCTTACTTACTTTTGGCCTACGTTTTGCTGAATAGCCCACAAAACTGACTCCAATGAGTACAGTCCCTTTGGTCTGGTGTACCTTCAGGATCTTATGACCTGGAAACATAACAATTAACTTCATTAAAAAACAAGCTGAATAATGGAGAAAAGTTAGAAGGAAGACTTAATTCTACTGATTTTTTCAAAGATTAAATAAATGACATTGGTTCTGTACAAGAATTTGTTGGGAAAGAAAAACAATACTGCATGTATTTCCTTGAGATAGCCTCCTCCCATTCATGCTGCTTAAGTTTTGCCAAAATAAATTTCCTAAGACAGTACTTTCCATTATTTTACTCCCCTACACAAAAATTATGATTACCAATTCCCCACTGGATCTCTCTCACCAAAACTCCACCCAAACTCTTTAACCTAGCATTCAAAGTCCTACAAAATTTGGACCTATTTTACTACTCTAAGCAACCTCTTCTTTTATTCTACAATAACAACACTGTAGATTCAAGTTAGACCAATTTTCTTTCTGGCTTTCCACAGCACCATTACCAATGTGAGGCATTTGCACAGATACCTTTAGAAACTCTATGCCCCATTTCATTTCTCTATCCATAGCCTCCCCATCCTTCAAACCCTAATTAAAAGCACACCTCCTTCAGTAATTTTTTTCCAGATGACTATAGCCTCTACTAATTTTCTTACTTCTTTTGTACTTACTCTCTATATCACATCATTAACTTTATATTTATAGATATATTTATACTACATAATTCAAAATATTTAATAACAATACTTTGCTAGTTACTAAGAATTTATAAAGTTTAGAGAAAACTGTCCTTATGGAGTTATCTATAATATTCCCTTAGAGATATCTATAATACACAATTTAACAATTAAGTAGCAAAAAAAAATAGTATTATATAGGGTTACAAAGGGGTAGGCTCAGAGAAAATTTCATGGAAGAAGTGGCATTTAACTTGTGCTTTAAAGAGTCAGTAAGTTCGAAAAGAGGTAGAAAGTAGTGTAAGCAAAGGCAAAGTGGTAGAGGAAGGAGTAGTGTTGATCAATTTTGATTATGAGGCTGTAAAGTAAGGGCAGTGCCAAAGTAAGGGACCCTGAATACTAGACAGCTTATATTGTCTTGTTGTGTTGTTTTTAAATAAGACAATATATGTCTTATACTTCTTACTAGAACATATGCTCTTTGCAAGAACATTGTCTAATGTCTTTTAAAAAATATTTCTCATTAGGCCTAGAATAGGCATTCAATCAATATTTGTAAATTTAATTCAATATACATTTATTAAAACTGATTCAATTTCATTTTCATAAGAAATATGCTAGAAATGAAATTACTTGTGTCTTGTAGTAGGTATGATTTTTAAATTCAAAGACAACAAAAGAGATATGGTTTTGATTATCAAATGTGAAATGAAATTTTTTTTCTAGAGGTACAAAGGCATGGCAGGCATGTTGGAATATTTTATAAATTCCCACAGAAAGGAGAACTGCATGTAGAGTAGGAAAAGCTGAATATGAGTCCCAGTTCTGCCACTTGCTTGCAAAGTCATCTAACCTATGAGTTTCAGAAAGATAACTGTAAAATGACAATGATATTTATACTTATCTACTTTATGGGGTTGTGAGAATTAAGTGAGATAATACATTAAAATCACTATTAAAATTATAAAGTGTTAATAAAAATTACCATGTAATCTAGTTTGTCCACTTCCATCATCCTTGGCTACCATTAGCATTAGTTTATAATCCTCAAAGTGGGCAAGGGTTTCATTGGAAGATTTCCATTCCAGCATCAGGGAGCTAAAATTATCAAACTTTCTTCGGTGCTGGTCAAACATTGCTAGTTCAAGGACAGTGTTCCTCAGGCTTGACACAGGAATCTGAGTTCAAACACAACAAGCCCTGGTATTATGGTAGGGACCAAATTTTTTATATGTCCAAATTAAATCATTATAGTAATCTCTCTAGACACTCAGGTATCTGAGAGGGAGGGGACTGACCACTGTATCACCATACTTTAAAAACATCTTCTATTTAATGGTAGCTTTTGTTTTTATACTAACTGCATTTCCAAACATATTCTTTCTTATCTCTCTCCCTAAAGGGTATATTTTGACATAAAATATCAAAAAAAAAAAAAAAATGCAGTTTGGCAAAACCAACCAAAACACTAATTGTGTCTGAAAGAATATGCATAATATTTAAGTTACCCACATCTGCAAAGAGGGGAATTTTCTCAAATTTTTCCCTCAAATTATTTTCTAAGGCTAAGCCTTATTATTATAATTAATGGCACAGTATTCCATTTAATTTCTTTTCTTTCCATGTGTATAGAGTTGTAGTCATTATGTATATTATTTTCCTGGCTCTGATTACTTTACTCTATATTATCTGAATATGTCTTCTCATGCTTCTTGGAATTCATCAGATTCGTTATTTATTTTAGCACATAACTATTCTATTACATTCATGTAGCATTAATTTTGCTTTCAAAAATGCACTGTACATTATACAGCAAAAATCTTTCATTTTGGTTCTGCACAAATGATGAATTCCTCTGCCTCCATCTGTTCTGTCTCCTGCTTTCCTACTTTTCCCTTTCTAGACCAATACTCTCTGCATAGGCCTTCCACAATTTTCTAGTCTTTGGGGAAGTGAATCTGTTTGGCTTCAGATCTCCTGCCCATGCGCTGAGCCATCTTCCTAGCCCACTATACCTGGTCAGCCCCAGACTAGACTGTATACTTCACATCCCATAGAGGAAATTTTGCTGTCCTGATACTATGTATAGTCCATTCCTATGCCTTTTTCACCTCTTGTTTTAAGCAGAATATTCAAACAAAAAAACTGCCACTGCTTTTTTGCTGAGGCAATTGGGGGTAAGTGACTTGCCCAGGGTCACACAGCTAGGATGTGTTAAGTGTCGAGGCCAGATTTGGACTTCCTGACTTCAGGGCTGGTACTCTAACCACTGCAGCACCTAACTGCCCAGTCACTGCTTTTAGAGAGTGTAAAAAGAATGCCCTTTAGATCAATTCAATATATACGATTTCTCAGACCCAAACTCTCTTCCTTATGTCACTCTGTTATCTGTGTTTTTTTCTCCATTATAACATAAGCACTTTGAGAATAGGGATTGCTACTTTTTACTTTTTTAATAGTTAGCATAATGCCTGGTACATAGTAAGCACTTAGTAAGTACTAATTTATTAATTTTCAGAATACAGTCTTTTGTGTACTTTAAAGTACAGAATTAATTTTTTTCAATTAATAAACATGTACTTTATTTTCATTCTACCTCTTCCTCTTCCCTATTTTGCCTCCCTCTGAAGAAAGAAAAACAAAAACAAAATCTTTTAACAAATGTGCATAGTCAAGTGAAACAACCACCACATATCTTCTATTTAGTCCATCATTTAATAGATGGGTAATGTTATTTATCGTGAGTTTTCTGGAATCATGTGGATAATTGCAATGACCAGAGTTCTTAAGTCTTTCAAAGTTATTTATTTTTACAATATTGTTATTGTATAAACTTTTAACATACAAAATTACCTAATCTGTTCTGTATAGCCTTTCACTAAGGGCAGAATTACAATTAGGAATCAATTATTATGGGTGAGCCAATGATCTAATGTTTGAATTTACTCTCCTCGTTCCCACTCTAATTACTACTAGTCACCTCACTATTTAACTTGCTAAGTATTTTTCATAAGGAAGCACAGTAATTTTATTAATCAATATTTTACTTAATATTACATTATTACTTTTTATTTAATACTATTAAAACTATTATAGGCAAAATAAAAGCTTTGTTAGGGATGAATGTTGAAATTAAGTTTCTGCATTCTTTATAATTTTCAATTATGCAAATTCTCCCTTATACTTTATTAATATAACTGTAGAATCTCCTCTAGTACACTCTCCAAATCTGCACTCAAAGATTAGGTGCCCCCAGTGTGGGTGCTACCTTATTTTCCAGGGCTAACCCTATGGGGTTTGTACTCTCAATACTATATAGCTCACAAACCCCAACCTGTGTGCTTCTGAACAACCTGCCAGTAGACACAATTTAAGTAAAGGCATTTACTAAGATGGTAGAGTAAAAATAGTAGTTTTAAAACAATCTCTCCATTTTCTCATAAATCTTCCATAAAAATATGCAACATACATGGGAAGAGTGGGCTCAAACTTGAAGTACAGTGGTAGAAGTATAATAGCAGTGACTGAACATGCAGGGATACGTGTGTGGGATACATGAGTTATACAAGCAATTCACAATTCTACACAGCTCCCAAGATCTCTGCCAGGTAGATTGATCAAGTAAGTTCTCAGGGTCTATTCTACTGCCCAGCTGACCCATTCCTAAAGGTTGTTGGGCCCTCAAGTAATGGTCTCTCTGTAGCCATGTCTGCCTGGAGTTTGTTTTTCTATTTCTCCTCTCTTCACTCTGTATCTGTTCATATAAGTCTTCACATGTTTTTCTGAAACTATCCATTTTAACATTTCTTCCCATACAAAATAGACTATTTGTTAAGCTATTCTCTGGATGATAGGCACCCTATTAGTATCCAGTTCTTTTTCACTACACAATTTATTTTTTATATATAGATGTTTTCCTTTCTTTTTAAAAATCTTTTTGGGGTAAAAGCCATATAGTATGAATTTTCTTCCACACTAAAGAACTCTTCTGCTTTGTTTCTACATGCTGTAACTTAAAAGAGGTAAAAAAGAAAAGAAAAATTTCTTCTTCCTCCTTCCAGGGGTTAGGGGAGGGAGGGAAGACTAATCTTACCACACAAGTAGCATTCTGCTTGCAATCTTTTCCACTCTCCATATGCTGAAATTCATCTAAGGTATAGGTATTTATATTCTTTAGGGGTTCTGCTAATTTGTTCAGTCAATTCTAATGTGTTCCCTGCATGATTAAATCAGAGTGATGTTCACACCTCTGTTCACTATCACATTAAAATCTTATTAGGTATGAATTACTATATCACTATATCAACTAAATTGAGGAGAGGCAGCATCAGATTCTAGCCCCACTTGTATAATCAAAAGTGGGATGACAATCCAATGATAGAGTGAATACAAATATGTCATTGCTACAGCAAATTCTAGGAAAGTCTGGTCTGTTATCATTGTGATACTAACCAATCATAGAGGTACATATCACCAATGAGCTTTCCACAACATGATAGAAGGCGGGATGGTCGCTAGTAGTATTCCAAATTTCCAGCCAATCATAGTCACTCCCTCCCCCATCTACGGACTTTCTGACTTTGTAAGCAATCATACTGGTTTCACCATTTAGGATACTGTCTTCTAGTTCTTGGATGGTTCTTCTTTTGTCTATAAAAATGATCTGTCTGTCCTCATTTGTTGTCTTTTGGCTTTCTGAGGAGCTAAAGACCCTTTTTACTGGTGACTACTAGCCTTACCAATAAACTAACATGATCAGAACTCTGTGCTTCAGTTTGTTCTAATTTCAATCATGACATAGTTTTCATAGTTCAAATAAAGTAAAAGCTACATATTGGGTCTATTAACCCATATATACTAAAAGACAGCAGTACTGACAATCTTAAACATAATATGGACTCACCAATTGTTTGTTGTGTTGTGGCAGTGGGCAAGGCTGAGCACCTGTGGGTACTTTGTATACTGGAGTTACAGACATACTGGCAGGGTGGGCACAAATGAAACGTACTTGCACCCTTTCTACAGCAGGGCTGGGGTTTAGGACACCTGGATGATTTCCAATTCGGAATGTCAGAACCTTTGAAGACAATAAAAAGAGGCAATTAGTAATGGGGGAGCATTTCATGCCACATATGCACCAGATAGAATATAGTCAGTCAAAAATCAGATTAATAATCAAACCATTTAGACATTATATATAGATAAATCTTTCAGAAATGTTATAATTCTCAAATATTTGTATTAATGAAAGGTAGGGACAAAATTAGTAGAAAAAAATTTAAAGATATTTAATATACACAAAATACAAAACAAATTTTTTTCCAAGTGTTTCAATCTATCTTCTACTAAAACTATTATCACAGCTACTTGCAAAGAATAAAATTAATTTGAATTTCATTTTTCCCTGGTGAAGGTGCTACCAAATTATAAAAGGTGAAAAGAGCAAAGGAGAAGCTAAAGGGTTTTACATTAGATTATTATCTAATCTGAATCACTGAATATATAGTCAAGTTAATTACAGATTTTATGGACTCAAGAGTATTAGCTCAGCTGAGTAGAGCATGATGATAAAGTCTTGGGTGTGATCCCTAGTACAATTACTTATGCTATTTATATTCTATTTCGGAGTCACAGACTAAATCCTTAACTATGGGAAGCTCTGTTGCAAATACCTATTACTAAATAAGGTAGGAGAGGGGATGGATTAATGAAAACCCATCACTACTACTAGAAAAGTAATTCAATGCATATGTTCTCATTGGTGATGGATAGTGATATCATTTTGGCAGGTAACGACCAGTGTTATTATCATAGTTAACCTAAACTCTTTGATGGGATTTCTAAACTGTAAACTAAGGGCTGTTCTTCAGCACTGCCCATTCTTAATGAAGTCTGCAGAAAGCCTTAAGAAGCATAAGGGGTCTGCCAAAAGATAAGAATTAATTAAGCAAAGGCACTTTTATTAAAAGTTTTCATATAAAAAGTTAAATCTATGGAAAAGGAATGATACTTATGTAATTCAGAAGCAAATTAAATTCCCAGGTTATGGTTAAATAATATTTTCCTTATTTTTTATATTTTCTTTATTTTTTCTTTAATTTTAAGTGTACTAGAAAGGAAGCAACACCTAGTACAATCCTTTGCATATAGTAAATACACAATAAATGTTCCTTTTTTTTTTTTTTTTTGCTGAGGCAAGTAGGGTTAAATGACTTGTCTAGAGACATAAATGTTTAATTAAAAAAAAAACACTCTTGTAGAAGCAGAACATCAAGACTGGATTGGACCAGTAGCATCAAATTAAAAAAAAAAAAAAAACAGGACTACAAAACTACACAAAAAGATGTTTGTGGGTTGCATGTAGACTTAAAAAAAAAGTTAAAATATTGTCAATGGTTTATTTTAGTTTTATTTTATTAAATATTTCCCAAGTACATTTTTATCGAGTTTGGCCACACTTGGGATTGTTATGGGCACATGTAAAGTCATGAAGGATGAATCTGCTTACTACAAAAAAGGGCTTGATTTTTATTTGGGGAACTATCAGAATGCTCAGATTGATAAGCTGAAACCTCCAGATGCATAAAAGGCGAGTCAATTAAAAAAAAAACCTCCATTAGTAAAATAATAATTCTCTTTCCATCCATTGCTGGACAGAAGGAAAACTTCTTTCTTTTATGAAAATTTGGAAAAGAAAACTGAGAATATCAAGTATTATGTTGCTTTTTCTCTAAGAAATATAAAGAAAGGGCTATTTTCCTACTTGTTCTCCTAATTCCCGGCATAGTATTCGGTAGATATATTGGTTCTGTTTTCTCTTTGCTGGCAGTCGGACTTGTGATACACTGATCTTCAATTCATTTTCCACACTCAGCTCCAAAAAGAATCTTGAAGGTTCCAAAATCCATGGCCCCGGCCCTCCTTCAAACACCATTTCCTTCACAGATTGCCAGGTCACTAGTGCTACCTCAACAGGATTCACAGCCTGAAGACATGGAAAGAAGTTAACCCTGACTGGCTGGGAAAGCTGATGCCAGCCCTAGTCCCTAGGTCAAGAGGAGTGAGAAATAATTCCTGCCCTTCCCATCTTGGGATAACTGTCAAGACCATGACCAATCAACCTGCCCTCCCCCCTTTTAATGAATGGTTTCTTCCATTCTATGCTGATTCTTAGCATAAATTCCTTATTTTCTCACAAACTTTTATAGTATCAACCAGTGGGCCTTTTTCTGTTTGGACCAGAAGAATGGGACCAAAAGGAAGTAGGAATAACTTTTCAGAAAGATCAGAAAAAATTTCAGCATTTTTTACATAAGGTTATCTATTCTGTCTGTCCTATCATTTTCATAGGAAATGATCCTGGACTTAAATTTTCCTAAAAGATCCTTATATATATACTAGACCTCTCACCTGAAATTCATGTTTTGATTTTTCTAAACTACCCAAGTCTTATCCTATCATTTAAGTTCTACTTCAAGTTCCATCTCCTTCATGAAGGGACCCCTTTTAACTTAACCCACAACTATTTTTCCTTCCTTTGAATCCTCTAACACTGATTATTTCACCATTCATTTTGGCACTTAATCATTTCATGATACATAATCACATCAAATGCAAATAAATAATCTTATCTCTCCCACTTGATTTGAGAGTTCAAGGGCAGGAATTATACTTTGTAACTCTACATGGATGAATACAGTAAATGCTCAACAAAAACCTACTTGGCATTATATTTCTTTTCAAAGAACAATCCCTCCTTTCTCCCCACTTAAAATATAGTAATAATAATACCCTGTATTTATAAAGTGATTCAAACTAGAGCATTATGTTTTTCACATATATTTGCTCATTTAGATATCATAGCAAATCTGTATAACAGGCAGGGGAGATATTATTCTCCCCCTCCCTTTTTTTAATGGTTAAGAAAACTAAGAAAGATTAAATGAGTTGCCCAACAGGGCAGAATTGGGAAAGAATTCAGATCTTCTGACTCATAATCTAGTGTTTTTCCTGGAGCTATGTCTACAAAACAAACAACAAAAACTTGCTCTATAGGAGGCATGAACTGTGAATATATGTTGCCTACTGCACTAAAAAGACACATAAAAGAAAGAAGCAAGAGCCAAAAAAAGAAAAATGGTTAAAATATTTACCATTTAGTGTATATGTCTTCCTTCTAGGAGCATATTAATTTGTTATACATAATTCATTCCTTCTTAAGCATATTAATTTAATATAAACACATAATGGGCAGGTTCCAAAAGAAAAAAGGTTGAAATAATCACTTAGGCTTATATGATCTTTTCCGGCTCTATATGGATCATTACAACCATCTAATAATTTTACTTCAGCTTGCATGATAATGTGCTGATATTACACATCAAATGAAGATATTATCATCTACAATAGGACATATATAGAAAAACATAGAGAAAACTATACAGTAAACTTGGAAATATTAGAATGGTGAGAAGAGGTCTAGGTTTGAACATCTAAATAAATATTTATATTAGACAAAGAGTTTAATGTGAGCTGTTCATGAAAGCCAGACCCTGAAATCTCATTTCTCAACAATGCTCTATCAAAATGGAATAGGAATGCTGCCCAATAAAAAAGATCCAATTCTCATTTCCCAGAAGATCTGTGAATAGGACGCAGAAGAAAATCAACTTCTCACCCTTGGGAAGGAAGATCTCATTTTTCAGAACTTTCTAAGAATGTATGTTAATTATTGTTAGTATATCTCAAAGGTACTCCTAGGTAAACCCCCTGATTTATTATGCTTGATAAGATAACTATGACTCCAAGTAGATGCTACTCAAAGAGGATTCAGGTGTGAGACCCTCACAGGACAAAGAAATGACTGATCTGAAAGCAGAAACCACAAATCAAAGTAATGACTCTTTTTAAGTCCCATGGGAAGAATTGCTGGCCCCTTCCTTAGTGGAACATCTCACCTTAAGTGGTTCATAAGCAGCAAATGTGGCACTGCTTTCAAAGTATTCTTCATGTACAATCACACTCACTGTCACTAGGGTGTGGCCCAAAGACTTGGCTGCTATGTGAGTACTAGAACAGAACACTGGTCCTGATTTTTGGGTACCTGTGGATCAAAAGGCATCATATGAATGAAGCAAATAAGCATCAGCATATAGGTCCAGGGACTGGGAAAATCAATAAAATGAAAATTTTATAACACATTAAAAATAACTCATTCTAAATACTTTCAAGTTCAGCACTATTTAATATTTCATACTTCTGACAATGATCAGTGTAGAAAGAGCTAAAAAATAAAATATGTAACCAGATAACAAGTTGTATCCATGTAGCTTAAGGGAAAAAGGAATTAGATTGGGAACTGTAAGGGCTGGGTTTTTTCAGTGGCTCAATAGGAAACTCAGAACAAGTCACTTAATCTTTGTTTCCCTATTAATAAAAGAACATTAAGAAATATCATAATTTCTTCCTTCTGATCTTCTGGTCAAGATTAGAAAATCTTGCTTCCTTACCTTCTTTGAGAAGAGTAAAGACCCCTTGTTTATCCATGTTTACATCCAGAGATAAAAGAGAGCAGTCTGTAAATGCCATGGCACCCCCAGTCTCCTTGTTTATGTGGTACATGGCAATAGGAATCTCTATGACTTGGCCAATCTCCACATCAGCATGAAAGGGCAAGAGTTTCATCTTGTTCAGCTTCAGAACATATAGCTGGAAGGAAAAATGATCATGGAATCTTCTCTGAAAGCCAAGTAAAGTGTCTTGAAATGGCAACAGAACCACCTCTTTTGAACTAGGAAGATCTGATGGAAAGTCAGACTTTAAAAAAAAATATTTATTTAAAACTAAATACAAAATAAGAAAAAACAAAATAGAAAAGGACAGAAAAAGGAAAAAAACAAACAAACAAAACCTGGGCATAGATCATATCATTTGATCATTTAAAAGGATGCCATGGTTCTTATTTTTTATTTTTTAATACAGTTCCCTGTATTTGAGAAATGAGGCCTTATCAGAAAAACTTGCTTCAAAATTCTTTTTATAATTACTATTGCTAACTGTATTTCCCCCATTTATTCTCTTTTTTTACCTTGTCCCTTCTCAAAAGTGTTTGCTACTGATCATTCCCCTCCTCCCCGAATATCCCCTTTCTTTTATCACCCTCCCCTTCTTCCCGTATCCCATTCCTGTCCTTTTTTCCTATAGAGTAAGATAGATTTCTATACTGATGTTGAGTATATATGTTATTTCTTCTTTGACAGAAAAGGGAAATGATGGAGTTGTGAACTGATCCAACTGTTTTTTTTTTTTTCCATTCTTCTCTAATCTTTTATTGTATTATCTGGAATTTTCTTTACATTTTTAACAAACTATCCTTTCATAGTAGATCTGAACCTTTCTCCTCAGAAATGAATAAGGATTTTGTGTTTCAATTAATTGTAAGTTCCTTAAGATTATTATTTCATTTTTCTTTTGCCACCCTAGATTCTAGCACAGTGCCTGACATCAAGTTGTCATTGAATTAATGCTTAGCTGAATTTAACTGAAGAATATAGAATAGTTAGTCTAAAGAATTGAAAACCAAGAGAATTCAGAATAATTATCTACAACTCTTTTGTCATGTGAAAGAAGAGAGTGGTTTGTTCTTTTTGGTCCTCATAGGCACAATGAAGAACAAATGGGAAATTATAAGAAAAAACAAGAACATTTGTATTTCTAGTTCAATAGAAGGGAGGACTTCCTATTAATGTGAGCTATCAAAAATTGGAATGCCTCAGAAATTATAGAGTTTCAGACTCAAAGGGATCTCATTGGTCATCATAGTTTCCCACTAGTTAGTAGTAATTAAGCACCTATTATGTGCTATCAGGACATTCTCAGAACATGATAATTTCTTTTTTTTTTTTTTAATTAAAAGCTTTTTATTTACAAAACATATGAGTGATTTTTCTACATTGATTTTTGCAAAACTTTTTTTTTTGTTCCAAGCTTTTCCCCTCCTTCCCCCCACCCCCCACCCCTAGATGACAGGTAATCTAATACATGCTAAATATGTTAAATTAT
>JAJPUD010010589.1:552-19351 GCA_023553655.1 Myrmecobius fasciatus | reverse complement strand
GGGGGAAAACTGGAGAGCTTGGAATTTTCTGACCTACTCCACCACCTTCCCAGAATAGTCCTCCTTTGTTTACATTCTTATGCTCTTGTGTGTTATTTTCTTGCTTTGGCTTACTTTATTGGCATCAATTCATGTAGATCTTTCCATGCTTCTTTGCATTCATCAGGTGATTTTGATGACTGCTATTTTATAATATAGTTTGAGGTCTGAAAATGCTATTTGTACTTTGTCTCTTTCTCTCTTCATTGTTTACCTTAATCTTCTAGATCATTTTATTTTTCCAAATGAATTTTATAGTAATTTTATCAAGATGATTTGCTGGTCATAGCAAACACTCTTTCAACAACCTAAAAGGTGAATAATTCTACACATGGACATACCTAGATGACCAATATAGAAAGCAGATTGATTCTACATGAGACAAAGGCGGAAAAGCTCTATACAGTAAATAAAACCAAGACCAGGAGTTGACTATGGCTCAAATAATGAGCTTCTTATTGCAAAATTCAGACTTAAATGGAAGAAAGTAGGTATGACCTAAATTTCCTTATGGATATGCTAGATGGCACAGTGGAGAGAGCACCAGCTCTGGAAGTTATGAATAGATTTAAATGTTGAGATTTTGTAGGCAGAATGCATTAAAAACTACAGACGGGAACATAATATTATACAGAAAGCAGCAACAAAAAATGCCCAAAGAAAAAGACCAAGAAAGCAAAATGGCTGTTTGATAAGGCTTTATAAATAGCTGAGGAAAGAAGGAAAGAGAACTGCCAAGAAAGAGAAAGATATACCAAAATGAATGAGGAATTCCAGAAAATAGCAAGGAGAGGTAAGGTTTTCTTAAATAAGAAATGCAAAGAAAAAAAATGGAAAAGATAAAAAAATCTCTTCAAGAAAATTAGAGATATCAAGAGAATGTTTCACGCAAAACTGGGCATGATAAAAAACAAAAATGGTAGAGATTGAACAAAAGTAGAAGAGATTAAGAAGTGAGAAGAATATGTAGAAAAACTATATAAAAAAGATCTTAACACTGATAGCCAAGATGGTGTGACTATTGATCAAAAGCGAGGCATCTCCGAAAAATGAAGTTAAGTGGGCCTGAGGAAATACTGCCAATATTAAGTCTGGTATAAGTGACAGAATGCCAGGTTAGCTATTTAAAATCCTAAAAGATGATGCTTTTATGCTGTTAAAATACTGTAATATGCAAGCAAATTTGTAAAATCAACAGCGGCCACTAGATTGGAAAAGATCAGTTTACACCCCAATTCTAAAGAAGGGAAATGCCAAAGAATGTTAAAATTACCTAACAATAGTACTCCTTTCACATACCAGCAAGGTTATGCTTAAGCTTCAACAATATATATAGTGAGAATTAACCAGAAGTGCAGGCTAATTTTTGAAGAGGCAGAGGAATTAAACTGCTAACATTCAGTGAAAACAAGGAAGTTCCAGAAAAAAAAATCTACTTCTGCTTCATTGATTACACTAAAGCTTTTAACCATGTGGATCAAAACAAAATATGGCAGGTACTCAAAGAGATAGAAGTACCAGATCATCTTACTTGTCTCCTGGGAAACCTGTATGTGAATTAAGAAGTAATGGTTATGGAGCAGCTAGATGGTGCAGTGGATAGAGCACCAGCCCTGAAGTCAGGACCGCCTGAGTTCAAATCTGGTCTCAGACACTTGACATTTCCTAGCTGTGTGACCCTGGGCAAGTCACTTATCCTCAATTGCCTCAGCAAAAAAAAAAGTTAGAACCAAACATGGAAAAACAGACTGGTTTCAGACAGGGAAAGGAGTACAAGGCTATATATTTTTTCCTTATTTATTTAACTTATATGTAAAAAATGCAAAATGGCAAGCTGTACTAATCAAAAGAATTAAGGTTTCCAAAAGAAATATCAATCATCAGATATGCAGATGATACCACTCAGAAGACAGAAAATGAAGAATTAAAAAGTGTCTTAAAGAAGGTGAAAAAGCAGAGTATAAAAGCTGGCTTAGTATTTAACATTTTAAAAAAAAAACACGGAAACTGGTCCTATCATTTTCTGGAAAATAGAGGGAGAAGAAATGAAAGTAGTGCCAAGATTTTATATTCTTTTTTTAAAAATAAGATTTCTAAGGTATTCTTTCAACAAAATTTTATTTTATCCTCATAAAAATCTTATAAGACAGGTACTACAGATGCTAAGTTTGGGGGTTTTTTTAGGTAAAAGAAAACTGAGGCTCAAAAAGTTTAAGTGATTTGCATATTGTCATATAATTGACTAATAATGTTAGAGGTAGATGGGATTTATATCTCTCTTTGCTACTAATTGTGTATTGATCTTACCACTATATACTGCATTCCATTTGTAAAACTGCCTTATACCTAATCAGAAGAAAAATACATTATTTTACTCTTGTTTGTGTCTTTGTTAATGTCTTTATTAAGATTTGAGCTCAAAGACTACTGTAAACAGTGACTGCAGTCATGAAATTAAAACATGCTTGCTCCTTGAAAAGAAAGCTAAGGCAAATCTGAATAGCTATTATAAAAGAGAGACATCACCTTGCTGATAAAACATCCAAAATGTCAAAGTTATGGTTTTGCAGTGGTAATGTATCGCTGTGAGAGTCGGGCTACAAAGAAAATTGAGCACTACAGAACAGATGCTTTCTAAATGTGGTGCTGGAGAAGACTTTTGAGAATCCCTTGGACAGCAAGGAGATCAAATTGGTCAATACTTAAAAAGAAATTAATCTAGACTATTCTTTGGAAGGACATATACTGAGGCTGAGGCTTAAATACTTTGGCCACAAAATGAGAAGACAGGACTCACTGAAAAAAAATCCTGATGGGCTAATTCCAATAGACTTGTAATGGAGAGAACCATCTACATCCAGAAAGAGGCCTGTGGAGACTGAATGTGGATCACAACATAGTTTTGTTTTGTTACTTTTTTGTTGCTGTTTGCTTGCTTTTCTTTTTCTTTCTCATTTTTTCCTTTTTGATCTGATTTTCTTGTGCAGCATAATAAATGTGGAAATATACACAGAATTGTACATGTTTAACCTATATTGGATTATTTGCTGTGTAGAGGAGGGGCAAGGTGGGGAAAAGGGAGGGAGAAAAATTTGGAACACAAAGTTTAGCTAAAGCGAATGAAAAGAATGAATCTTTGCATATATTTTGTAAATAAAAACCTATTATTAAAAAAAGAAAGAATAAGATCCTGGTGTTGGGAAATATTGAAGGTAAAGGCATAAGGAGACAGCAGGGAATAAGATGGACAGATAATGTCATAGAAGCAATGAACTCTTGAAACTGAACAGACTTCAAGAGATAGTTGAGGATACTATAGTCACAAAGAGCTGGACATGATCGAATGACTGAGAAATTCTGTCATTTTTATTATATTGGAAAAGTCCAACAATGAATACTGAATATTCCTACACCTATGATACAATATAATATGGCAAATATTATGTGCCAGATACTATATTGTGTTGGAAATACAAATAACCTGTCTTCAAGGAGTTTACAATCTAATGGAGGATGGCAATACACAGAGGGAAATCGAAAAGGAGACAGGGAAATTCCACAGTGTAATTAGAGATGGGCATGATGAAGATGATGGCAGAATTGAAATCAAGCAGAACAGCTGGTGGCAAATGAAGAGAAGACTTTCATTATAAAGGAAGGTCACGAAAAGCATTTTTTAGAACACCCTCTATTTCTCCAATCTGAGAGGAAGAAACAACTAAAAGTACCGAGAAATTATGAGTAAATTAACTTATTTTTAAACTATCAAACCTTAATAGCTATTTATGTTTTCTCATTTCTTTAAGGGGCACTTTGTAACTGAATATATACAACTATTGCTTTTGCTCCTATCCACACTGTTGAGTAAATAGGGAGAAAAATCACAGAATAGTGCTGAATGAAAATTTATTCTACATAATCTCAACTAGACCCTCACTTCTGCAAGGTAATCCTTTTAACCCCCCCCCTAACCTGGTCATTATCCCATTCAGCACAGTCAAACCTTTTCATCCCTGTTCAAATTTACAACTCCCCTCTCCCAGTCTTTTTGTTGAGAACCCTATTACATATTTAACTGAAGAAAATTGACACTATTCTCTGAGAGCTCCCTCTTCTCTTTTTTAAGTCATTTTACATCACCCTGTTATCTTCTCCCATTCTCCACTGCTATCTTACATGACAAGAAGGCCCTTGTCTTTGCCAAGGAACTTGGATCCCATTCTGTCACATCTCCTCACACTTCCTCTATCATTCCCACTCTCTCACTAAACTTCAATATCTCCCGATCCCTTGGTTGTTTCCCTTGTTGCCTACAAACCTACACACATCTCTTGAATCTTCAAAAGACCTTTGCTTGATCCTTCCATTCCTTACTAACTCTTGTCCCATGTCTCTTCTGCCTTTGATGGCTCAACTCCTTTTTTTTTTAATTAAAGCTTTTTATTTGTATAACATATGTATGGGTAGTTCCCCAACATTGATCTTTACAAAGCTTTCCATTACAAATTTTACCCCCAGTCCCCTCCCCTCCCCTAGATGGCAGGAAGTCCACTACATGTTAACAATGTAATAATAGTTGACAAGTTGTGCAAGAAAAATCCTATCTACAAGAAAAAAAAGAAAACCAGAGAAAGGCAACACAATGCAAGCAAACATCAATAGAGATCATGAAAATGTTACGTTGTGGTCCATATTTCATATCCCTCCGGGTGTATATGGTCTTCTTCAGTGAACAATTGGAACCTGTTTGAGACATTTCTTTGTTGCAGAGAGCCATGTCCACCAGAATTGATCATCATGTAATATTGTTGTTGCCGTGTATAATGATCTCCTGGTTCTGCTCGTTTCACTCAGCAGCAGTTCATGCAAGTCTCTCCAGGCCTCTCTGAAATCCTCCTGTTGGTCATTTCTTACAGAACAATAATATTCCATAACATTCATATACCATAATTTATTCAGCCACTCTCCAATTGATGGGCATCCCTTCAGTTTCCAGTTTCTAGCCACTACAAAAAGGGCTGCCACAAACATTCTTGCACATGTGGGTCCCTTTCCCTCCTCTAAGACCTCTTTGGGATATAGGTGATAGCTAAACTCCTTGATGAGGCAGTGTACAATAGGGGCCCCAACTTCCTTTCCTCTGTCTTCTTCACTCTCTACAATCTGGCTTCCAACCTCATCAGTCAGCCAGAACTGCCCTCTCCAGTCCCCAGGGATCTCTTAGTTGCCAAACCTAATGGCTTTTTCTCAATCCTTTTTTTAGACTTCTCTAAAGGTCCCTCTCTTCCCCTTGATACTCTAGGTTTTCATACACCACCCTCTCCTGGGGTGGTGTATCTGACCACTCCTCAGGACCACCTCCATCTGGGTCACACTTGTTAACCATGGGGGACCACACAGGGTTCTCCCCTAGATCCTCTTCTCTCCTCCCTCAATTCTACTTGGTGATTTCATCAGCTCCCAGGCATTCGATTATCATCTCTATGCTGACGATCCTCACATCTCCTTAGCCTGCCCTGACCTTCATTCTCACATAGCTGACTGCCTGCCAGACATGACAAAATGTAGACATTCTAAATTCAGCAATTCTAAAACTGAAATTGTCTTTCTCCCTAAACCTTTCCCTATTCTTATAATTTCCCTATTGTTGTAGAGGGCATTACCACCCTCCTAGTCACCCAGGATCACAATCAAGCTGTCATTCTCAACTCCTCCCTCTATCACCCCCCACATTCAGTCAGTGGTGAAGTGCTTCCAATTTTACTTTCATAACATGTCTTATATATACCCCCTTCTCTCTTCTGAGACTGCTACCATCTTGGTGCAAGATCTCAATCATCTCAATCTTGGGCTATTCCAAGTGACTGGGTGGTTGTTCTGTCTGCCTCAAGTCTCTCTCCACTCCGGTCCCTTCTACTTTCAACTTTCTTTTCTTTTTTTTTTTTTTTTTGCTTTTTGTTGAGGCAATTGGGGTTAAGTGACTTGCCCAGGGTCACACAGCTAGGAAGTGTCTGAGACCAGATTTGAACTCAGGTCCTCCTGACTTCAGGGCTGGTGCTCTATCCACTACGCCACCTAGCTGCCCCATCTACTTTCAACTTTCAAGGAGCTCTTCAACCTCCACCCTCTGATTCAGTAGACTACAGTGTCTCCCTATTAAATCTAGAATCAAACATAAAAGTTCTCCCTTCAGCATTCAAGTTTTTCATAATCCAACCCTTTCCAACCTTCTTTATACCCCATTTGCAAGTACTCTTCAATCCAGGTACACTGGCCTCTTTGATGCTCCTTGAACAACATGAACAAGATGCTCCTTAAAGATTTCCTGACTGCAAACATTCTTACTGGCTGTCTCACATGCATGAAATGCTCTCAATTCTTTCTCTACCTCTTTGGCTTCCTTCAATAAAATCCCATTCACAGGAACCCTTTCCCAGTCTCTCTTAATTCTAGTGCCTTTCTTCTGTTGATTATTCCTAATTTAACCTGAATATAGGTTGTTTGTTCAGTAACAGACATGTTGTCTGCCCCAGTAATTTTATTTTTCTTTGTATTCCTAGTGCTTTTCATAGTGTCCAGAACATAATAGGAGCTTAATGTTTATTGACTGACAAACTATACAAGTATTCTGGGTGAATTGCAGATTGAAGTGGGATTTCCCTTTCCATTATTGGCTCTTGGATTTTGTTATTATTTAGAAATCCTGAATGATTAATATATCAATATTAACATATTCATATGAATATTAACATATGTTGATATTCTATCATAACCATCCCACCCCAGTGATTCTGAACCACTATGGTTGCCATTATTCAAATTCCATTCTCCATCCTTCACTAACTACTTTCTTATTTTCTTCCTCCTCAACTTAATCCTCCCTAACCTCCTAGTCTAAAGCTACCCAATTACAGTGTGCTCTCTGGAATACCTAGTCTATAGCTAATTAACTGGTTATTATCTACAACCTTTTCCATTTTCATTCCCTCTATCTTCTTGTACTTCCCGAGACCTGGCTCCCTCCTGATGACAGAGCTTCCCTGTTTCCAGTACTAGTTGCATTTTTATTTTCATTTAAAGTCACTGGTTGTGGTAGGGGAATTGTAATAGTCCTTGTTACTCACTGCTACTTCCAGGTTCTTTCTCCACCACCATTAATTATATCTTTTATTATATTATATTTTTTTATTATATTCTTTGAAGTTCCACATTTATCACCAGCCTAGATTCTGATAACCACTGTTGACCAAAGGTCTAAAGGACACTCTCCTTTCTTAAATAAGTTCAGTGCTTGACTCTCATTCTTTCTCTTCTGTCCAACTCCAGCCCTGTTACTAGGGAACTTCAACATTTGGATCAACACTTCCTCAAATACTCTAATATGGCAAATCCTCAACTTAATTATTTCCTATGACCTCTTCTTTCCTGCCAACACAGTTATATACATTTTCCCATCACTCAGAAGTGTTCTAAATCCACATCCAAGAACCCTGAAAATTTTTTATCTGATTATTAGCTGTCATTCCACCTCCTTCCTCCTCTGCACTGCAAATTCCAACCTGCTTCCTTGTTCTCACTTCGATCTCCAATTACTTCAGCCCTCGTTCTTTCGCAGGCCATTAACTCTTCACTGGCTACACTCTTTTCCTTTCCTCATCTTGATTCCTTGGTGAATCAGTTTAACTCTCTACTGTCTCATCAAGTATCTTACCCTTCCAAACCCCAGCCTTGGATTATTTCCAGCATTTACTGACTTCATTACTATGCACATGCTCCTGAACAAAGGTAGAGAAAAATCACAAAACTGTGCAGACTAGTAGTACAGTCTACTAGGGGGAAGACCATCCTAAATGCCAAATGTAAGGGGCAGATCTGTTCTACCCTAATGATGCCAATGGCAGGGTGTCATACCCTGAGAGAGAATATGGAGATACCAAAGAAAGAGGGGCTTATAACTTTAAGGTCATTAACAGGTTTTATTAGGTTAATTGGGTTGCTTAGGGGAGTCTTCTCATAAGAGGCCAGTTGTCCTGGGCAGTAAGACAAAGTCACACCATAGATCCTCGGGCTAACCTCAGATTAGGTTAGGTATTAGACAGAAACAAAACAAAGGCATAGTGCCAGGATCACATAAAAGTTCTCCCATGGGATAGCTGGAGCTTCTTTTGCATTTTATATTTATTCAAAGTATTTTCCATTTTTCTGTTTAGTTACAGGTCATGTTCCTATTCCAGCCTACTCCCTTACAACTGAGTTTACAAGTTCTTATTACAAAGTCTCAGCTGGATCCTAACTAGAGGAGGATAATCCTTCCATAACAATTCACTATCATACTTATCACCACAGTTAAGTTACTTGAGAAAACCACCTAGACCACGTGCCTCCACTTCCTTTCCTTTCACCATCTTTTTAACTCTCTAATTTGGCTTCCAACCTCATTTAACTGAATGTTCTCCCCAAAGTTGCCTAATCTAGTGGCCCTTGTCAGCCTCTGTCCTCCCTGACCTCTTTGCAGCCTTCTTCTCATTAGGTACCTGTGGGACCTCTCCTCCTCCTCCTCCTCTTCCCTTTGAGATGACTCCTCTGTTTCCTGGGCTGCATTTTTACCTAGCTAATGCCTGTTCCAAGAGGGGAGCTCCTGGACTCCCCCTTCCCTATGTCACTTGGTGATCTCCTTCCCTCCCACAGACTCTTCTCATCTCTAGGCAGATGAGTCCCAGTGTGCTTATCCAGTTTTAACCAGTCTCCCGGCTCCCTCAAATGAAATGTCCTGTGGATATCTTACATTCATCATGCTTAAAACTGAACTCATTCTCTTTTGCCCCAAATCTTCCCCTATTTTAACTCCCTGTTACTTAGTGAGGGTATCACCACCCTCCCAGGTATCCAAGTTCTCAACCTCAGTGTCATTCCTGACCCCTCGACCTCTCTCATCCTTCATCTCCAATCTATTGTCAAGTCTTGTCAATTCTACCTTCACAACATAAGCCCCTTTATTTTAATACTGAAATCACCCTAATACAGACCATCATCACCTCACTCCTAGACTATTTCAATAGGCTTTTGATTAGTCTCCCTGACGCAAAGATCTTTCCACTCATCTGTCAAATTATCTTTCCTCATGTTCAGCCTAAATCATGTCACTCCTTTGTTAAATAATCTCCAATGGCTCCCTATAACCTCCAAGATCAAATAAAAAATCCTTTGTTTGGCATTGAAAGTTCTTTATAACCTGGTCTCCTCCTACCTTTCCAGGCTTGTTAAACCTGTTGCTGTTCAGTAGTTTTTCAGTTGTGTCCATCTCTTTGTGATCCTGCCTAGGATTTTCTTGGCAACAATACTGAAATGGTTTGCCATTTCCTTTTCCAGTGGATTTAAGATACTCATTAAGTCTCTTGCCTAGGGTCACATAGCTGAATTTATGTTTTATCTGACTCCAGGCCCAGGGCTCAATCCACTGAGCCACCATGCTGCCTCTTAAAACCTTATTAAATCCACTGCACCATAAATACTTTGTGATCCAGTGGCACTTGACTACCCCTTGCTATATCTTATACAAGACACGAATATGTCTTTTAGTTGCTATCCCCCCTAAGCCTGGAATTCTCTTCCTCCTCACCTCCATCTCTGAGTTCTCTACCTTCTTTCAAGTTCCTGTAGAAATCCCATCTTCTGCAAAAAACCTTTCCTGATCCCTCTTATTACTAGTGCCTTCCCTCATTTATTACCTCACCTCCAATGTGTTTCCTATGTATCTAGTTTGTACACAGGTGCTGCCATTTTATCTCCTCTATCAGACTGTGAGCTCCTTGAGAGCAAGTACTATTTTATTTTTTTTTTCTTTCTTTGCATCTCTAGTGCTTAACCCAGTGACTGGCACATAGTAAGTATCCTAGTTAAGGCTAGTTGACTGATAGTATTCAGCAGTGATATCTGGCAGGATATCTGGTGATATCTAGCAAGAAGTAGGTACAGATGGAACAAGCATTATAGCTAACATTGTGTCAAAAAGGGGGGTTATTCCTCCTCACATGTTCCCCTATTTATTTCTTTTCTTCTCACTAATAATGTATGTATTTGTGAGAGAGACCACCCTAAGTTTATGAAGAAAAGATTTTGTTGCTACTTGTCTCCCTATGACATTTCATTAAAGGCTTTTGCTTTGAAATGTTTTTGTTTTCTAACTATTAGGGAGAGGGATCGTGACTTATGGGTTCATGGGATGAAGTACCTTAAACCACAAGTAGCCATTCTCTGGGACGTGCCCTTGCAACCTGGGGGAGAAGGTTACCACTAAGGTGCAACATAAGTTTTTAAATGTTTATTGAACAATTTCAAATTTGTTTATTGAACAATTCCAAATCTTTTTTCACAATGGCTGGACCAATTCACAGGTTTTCCTACCAATGAATTAGCAAACTTATTATCTCCAAATAGTAACTTCAAATCTAAATTTTTCTAGAGACTTTCTCTTGATTCTCTCAATAAGTAGACATATGTTTAAACTGCTGTTAATTTATGTTGTAAATCTTATAACTTTCTTATAACATAACTTTCACAGTGATTTTGTATGGGGAAAAAACCAACAACATCCTGTAGCTCAGGCACCAGGTTCTTTCTTCAGGAGGCTTTTCCTCATCTATGTAATAGTGCCTTCCCCTTTAAAGTTACTTTGTATTTAGTTTGTATATACTGTTTGTATATATAGTTTGTAGAGGCACCACTCAGACAGTACTCATAGAGGGTTAGCAACTCATATCATCTGTCCAGCATCCTCCCATTGCAGTTTGTGAAGATTCATTGGAAAGGAGGTTGACCTCTAATATAGGGGGATTAGGATCATTCTTGCATTCATTAGCTTGCTTACAAACTCTAGTCCTGGCATCCCAGAGGCTATTGTTAATTACAGTAAAAGTTATGGTGCTTATTGGGTCTCCCTAAGGGGAAAAAGTGAAAGAGATCCTGTACTGTGTATGTCAGGTATGAGATGGGATTATTTTCCTACACAACAATCAATGTTAAGCTTAGAAGAATCACAACACACATTAAGAAAAAGATTTAAGCTGGAGTTACTATTGATTAGAGAAATAAAATTAAGACAACTCTGGTGTACCACTTCATACTTCTCAGATTGGCTAGGATGACAGGAAAAGATAAATAATAAATATTGGAGGGGATGTGGGTAAACTGTGACACTAATGCATCGTTGTGAATTGATCTAACCATTCTGGAGAGCTAGTTGGAACTATGCCCAAAGGCTATCAAACTTCATACCCTTTGATCCATCAGTGTTTCTTCTGGACCTATATATCTCAAAGAGATCATAAAAAATGGAAAAGGACCCACATGTGCAAAAATGTTTGCAACAGCTTTTTGTCATGGCAAGGAACTGGAAAATAAGTGAATGCTCACCAAATGGGGAGTGGTTGAATAAAATATGGTATATGAATGTATTGTATTATTATTGCTCTATAAGAAATGATGAGCAGCACTATTCAACAAAAACTGCTGGGAAAATTGGAAACTAGTATGGAAGAAACTAGGCTTGACCCACACCTAACACCACATACCAAGATAAGATCTAAATGGGTTCATGATTTAAATATAACGAGTGATATTATAAGCAAATTAGAGGAACATAGGATAGTTTACCTTTCAGACCTGTGGAGAAGGAATAAATTTATGTCTAAAGAAGAACTGGAACTCTTAATTGAACACCAGATAGATAATTTTGATTATATTAAGTCAAAAAGTTTTTGTACAAACAAAACTAATGCAGACAAGATTAGGAGGGAAGCAATAAATTGGGAAATCATCTTTACATTTAAGAGTTCTGATAAAGGCCTCATTTCTAAAATAGAGAGAATTGTCTCATATTTATAAGAATTCAAGCCATTCTCCAATCGATAAATGGTCAAAGGATATGAACAAACAATTTTTAGATGATGAAATTAAAACTATTTCTAGTCATAGTCAAATCGCTATTGATCAGAGAAATGCAAATTAAGACAACTCTGAGGTACCACTACACACCTGTCAGATTGGCTAAGATGACAGGAAAAGATAATGACGAATGTTGGAGGGGATGTGGGAAAACTGGGACACTGATGCATTGTTGGTGGAACTGAATGGATCCAGCCATTCTGGAGAGCAATTTGGAACTATGCTCAAAAAGTTATCAAACTGTGCATACCATTTGACCCAGCAGTGTTTCTACTTGGCCTATATCCTGAAGAGATTTTAAAGGAGGGAAAGGGCCCCACATGTGCAAGAATGTTTGTGGCAGCCCTTTTTGTAGTGGCTAGAAACTGGAAACTGAATGGATGCCCATCAATTGGAGAATGGCTGAATAAATTATGGTATATGAATGTTATGGAATATTATTGTTCTATAAGAAACGACCAGCAGGATGATTTCAGAGAGGTCTGGAGAGACTTGCATGAACTGATGCTGAGTGAAATGAGCAGAACCAGAAGATCATTGTACATAGCAACAACAAGATTATATGATGATCAATTCTGATGGACATGGTTCTCTTCAACAATGAGATATTTCAAACCAGTTCCAATTGTTCAGTGATGAAGAAAGCCATATACACCCAGAGAGAGGCCTGTGGGATCTAAGTCTGGACCACAATATAGCATTTTCACACTCTCTGTTGATGTTTGCTTGTATTATGTTTTACTTCTCAGGTTTTTTTTTCCCTTTTCTGTACAGCAAGATAACTCTGTAAATATGTATACACATATTAGATCTGCCAAATATATTAACATGTATTAGACTTCCTGCCATCTGGGGGGTGGGGGGGTAGGAGGGAAAAACTTGTAACAGAAAGCTTTGCAGGGGTCAATGCTGAAAAATTACCCATGCATATGTTTTGCAAATAAAAAGCTTTTAAAAAAAAAAAAGAAAGAAAAGAAATGATGAGCAGGCTGATTTCTAATAAGCCTGGAAAGATTTACATGAACTGATGCTGAATGAAATGCAAAAAACCAAGAGAATTTTGTGCACAGTAGCAAGATTATGTGATGATCAGTTGTGATGGACTTGGATCTTTTCAACAATGAGGTGATTCAAGGCATTCCAAAAGACTTGTTATGGAAAATGCCATCCACATCCAGAGAGAGAACTATAGACATCGAATGTGGATTAAAGCATAGCATTTTCACTTTTTTGTTTGCTTGTTCTTTCTTTCTCATAGTTTTTTTCCTTTTGGCCTGATTTTTCTAGAACAATCATGAAAAATTATAGAATTTTTTTAATTTAAAAGATTTTTAATTAAATTTTAAAAGAATTTTAAAGAATTGCACATATTAGATTCCTTGCTGTTTTGTAGGGAAGAAAAGGAGAGAGGGAGAAAAATTGGGAACACAAAGTCTTATAAAAATGAATGTTTAAAACTATCTCTATGTATATTTATAAAAATAAAGTACTACTGAAGATTTAAACCCTAAATTCAGCAAATTAATTTTTCACTGTGGTTTTCATCTGCAAAGAAGCTATTGCTTTCAGAAAGAACTATTAAATGCATTATCAAAGCATAAAACATTAGGGACAAGATCTGCCTAGGAATATGTATGGCATACAACATTCCAGTGTCTGAAAAAAGACAGATATTATATTCGGTCAGGAAGCATCAGTTAGAAAGAGATCCCAGGGAATCCCTGGATCACAGCTTAATGAAGGAACAATACTACCTAGCAGCCCACTATTCAGTTCTGGATTACAGAACGAGGAAGGAGAGGATCATGGGCTCTGTGTGTGGCTCTGACCTCAGGAACACAACAATGATAACTCTAACTTTTCATTCAATTTGGAAGCCTGCAGTGAAATAACCAGGGCAGGAATCCCAGACCAACAGGGAGCTGATAATCAAGTTGCTCTCAAATTAAAGAGTATCTCAAGAGGCATTTAATAGTGATGGAGTGCAGTGGCAATCTACTGAAACTCTCAACCAAAGACAAAATGACAGATCCAAAGCTGGGTCAGTAACTTGCAGCTCTCAGAGGACATGGAACAGACCTCATACCAGTTTGGGAGAACTGAAAGTTTGTAGGCCCCCAGACTGATTTGTGAAAGCAGCAGCAGGACATAAGATGATGAATGCTTAGGCCAAACATACTCTCAACCCCTCATCACTTACATGAAGTTCAAAATCAAGAAGAAGGCTGGAAAAAGAGCAAACATAAAGAACTTGACCATAAAAAGCTCCTATGGTAACAGGGAAGCCTGAGACATGAACACAAAAAAGGAGAATAACTCAAGAACATTTATGAGCAAACATACCAAATAAAATGCAACTTGAAAACAAGTTCAACAAGAATTCCTAAAGAGATTGGTTTTTTTTTTTTTTAAGCTAAAAAAATGATTTAGAAAGCTGAAAAAAAGCAGAGGGAAAAAACAAAAAAGAGGGCTAGGGAAAAAAGATATGAAAAGAAAATCATCTAGAAAAGGAGGTACAAAATCTTACTGAAGAAAAGTTAAAAATTGGAATTGGTCAAATGAAAACTAAAGGGTCCATTAGACATCAAGAAATAATCAAACAGGGGGCAGCTAGGTGGCACAGTGGATAGAGCACCAGCCCTGAAGTCAGGAGGACCTGAGTTCAAATCTGATCTCAGACACTTAACATTCCCTAGATGTGTGACCCTGGGCAAGTCACTTAGCCCCAATTGCCTCAGCAAAAAGCAACATAATAATAATAATAAAACAAAGACTGAGAAAAATAATAATGGAAAGATAAAAGAATATACTTATCCTCAGTTGCTTATGCTACCTTCACAAAAAAATGAACATATATTAAGGGAATAAAAAACTTACAAATAAATGCAGAAAACCAAATATTAAATGTATCATTTACTGGCTATAATGCAATTACTATTACATTCAATAAAGGGCCTTTGAAGCAAAGTTTAAAATTAACTGGAAACTAAATAATTTAATCCTAAAGAATGAGTATCAAACCATAGAAAGAACTAATAATTTCACTACAGGTAATTACAATAATGAAACAACATACCAAAATTTGTGGGGATACAGATAAAGTAGTACTTAGGAGAAAATTTATATCTCCAATCTCTTTCATCAATAGGAAAGAAAGAGTAAATCAATGAACTGGACACTCTTTTAAGAACTAGAAAACCAACAGATCCAAAACTTCTAATTAAACGTCAAAATAGAAACCCTAAAAAATCAAAGGTAAGATGAACAAAACTAAAAGTAAAAGAAAAAGCCACTGGATTAATAAATATACTTTAAGTGTGTTTAAGAACACATATAAAACAATACAATAGATAATCAATAAGCTAAGTTGATTTTTAAAAAGAAAACCAAATTGTGAATTAATAACCAATGAAAAAATAAAAGCACTTTTATTAAAAAAAAAACAAACAAACACCTATTTCAGGTTTATAGCAGCTCTTTTTGTGGTGGAAAGGATTTGGAAATTGAAATTCCCATCAACTGGGGAATGGCTGAGTAAATTATGGTATATGAATATAATGGAATATTATTATTCTATAAGAAATGATGAGCAGGCTGATTTCAGATAAGCCTGGAAAGACTGACATGAACCGATGCTGAGTGAAATGAACACAATCAGAACATTGTGCATAGTAACAGTATGATTGTGTGATGATCAACTATAATAGACTTAGCTCTTCTCAGCAATATAATGATGTAAGGCAATTCCAATAATCCTGGGAGAGAAAATGCCATCTACATTAAGAGAGAGAACTATGGAAACTGAATGTGGATTGAAGCATATTATTTTCTTTTTTGTTTTGTTTTGTTTTGTTTTTCCCTGTGGTTTTCCCCTTTTGCTCTGATTTTTCTTTTACAATGTGACAAAAAAGAACATATGTTTAAAATGATTATACATGTATAATTTATATCAGATTGCTTTCTGTCTTGGGTAAGGGAGATGAAGGAGGGAGGGAGAAAAAAATTTGAAACTCAAAATCTTACAAAAATGACTGCTGAAAATTATCTTTACATGTAATTGAAAAAAAATACTATTGAAAAAATTTTAAAAGATCTATTTTGTCCAACTTTATGCCAATAAAACTAGTAAACCAAATGAAATGAATATTTATAAAAACATTAATTGTCCAGAATAACAAGAAATAGAATCTTTGAATCATCCTGTCCTAGAAAAAGAAACTAAAGAAGCCATAAATGAACTCCTTAAGGAAAAAAGAATATTCACTATTATTCAACATTGTTCTAGGAATGGTGGCTTTAACAATAAGAAAAGAAAAAGAAATTAAAGGAATTAGAATAGGCAATGAGGAAATAAAACTATCACTCCTCTTTGCAGTCATATAATGATATACTTAGAGAATTCTATAAAATCATCCAAAAACCTACTGGAAACAATTCACAACTTTAACAAGGCTGCAGGATATAAAATAAATTCACACAAATCATCAACATTTCTATATTTTACTAACAAAGCCCATCAAAAGAGAAATTCCATTTAAAATTACTGTAGACAAAATAAAATATGTGGGTGTCTACCTGCCAAGACAAACCCAAGAACTACATGAACACAATTACAAAATACTTCTCACACAAATAAAATCAGATCTAAACATCTGAAAAAATATCAAATGCTCATCGGTAGGCCGAGTTAATATAATAAAAATGACAACTCTTTTTAAATTGATCTACTTTTTCAGTGTCATACTAATCAACTACCAAAAAATTATTTTATAGAACTAGAAAAAATAATACAAAATTGGAAGAACAAAAGGTCAAGAATATCAAGGGAATTAATGGAAGAAAAATACTAAGGATAGTGGCTTATATTAAAAAGCAGCAATCATCAAAATCATTTGTCCTGGCTAAGAAAAAGAATGGTGGATCAGTGGAATAGATTAGATATACATGACACAATCATCAAGGCTTTAAGAATCTAGTATTTGATAAACCCCTAAACTCCAGTTTCTGGAATAAGAACTTACTATTTGACAAAAATTGCGGTGAAAACTAGAAAATTTAATATGTCAGAAACTCAGCAAAGATCTACATTTTACACCCCACACTAAAATAAAGTCAAAATGAGTACATGATTTGGGCATAAAGGATGATACCATAAACAAATTATTGGAGCAAGAACTCAGTATTTGAAAAAATTGTTGGAAAACTAGAAAACAGTCCGGTAAGAAACAAGATATTGAATAATATCTCATACCAAATACCAAGACAAGCTCCAAATAGTATGTGATTTAGATACAAAGAGTGATATCATGTAAATTAAAGCTTAGAAAAAATCAGATTTACGAATACGGCAAGAGTATATGTCTAAACAAATTATAGGGAGGTTTACAGAAGCTAAAATGGACAATTTTGATTACACAAAGTTTTTGCACAAACAAAATCAATGCAGCTAAGATTAGAAGAGATGCAGGACTGAGATAAAATCTTAGCAGTAAGTTTTTTTTTTCTGATATAGGTTTCATTTCTAAAATATATAGGGAACTGCGTCAAATCTAAAAGAATAAATCATTGCTCAATAGATAAATGGTCAAAGGGTATGAATAGAAAGTTCTCAGAAGAAGAAATCCAGGTTATTACAGACCACAGAAAAAACTGCTCTAAAGCATTAATAATTAAAGAAAAACAAATTAAAATAACTTTGAGGTACCTAACTACCATTTCACATCCATCAAATTGGCTAAGTTGACAAAAATGGAAAATGATCAATTCTATAGGGGCTGTGGGAAAACAGGTACATTAATGCATTGTGGCAGAGTTGTAAACTGGTTCAAGCATTGTGGAGATCAATTTGAAACTATGCTCAAAAAGGTTTTTCTTGGCAGGTAGACACCCACATACTTTATTTTGTCTACAGTAATTTTAAATGGAATTTCTCTTTTGATGGGCTTTGTTAGTAAAATATAGAAATGTTGATGATTTGTGTGAATTTATTTTATATCCTGCAGCCTTGTTAAAGTTGTGAATTGTTTCCAGTAGGTTTTTGGATGATTTTATAGAATACTCTTTGATCCAGGATTACCATGACTAGTTCTATACTACAAAGGAATCAAAGGAAAAGAACCCATATGAGCAAAAATATTTATAGCAACTCTTTCTGGTGGCAAAGAATTGGAAATGGAGGGGATGCCCATCAATTGGGAATGACTTAACAAATTATGGCATGTGAATGTGATGGTATATAACTGTGCTGTTGTGCTTTCTTTCTTCTTCTTCTTCTTTTTTTTTTTTTTTTTTTTGCAGGGAGGAAAGAGGGACATGGCCAATGCATAAAAATTTTGTGTGACTATACATAACTGTAATGAGTTTTGTTTTTCTTGACTTCTCAGTGGGTGGGGGAGGACAGAGGGAGAGAATTTGGAAATGAAAACAATGAAACTGAATTTAAAAAATTCAAAAGAGAAAAAAGGAGTATTAGGTTTTATTTCAATTTTGAAAAGGAGAAAATTCCACATACCAAGATAAGATCTAAATGGGTTCATGATCTAGATATAAAGAGTGATATTGTAAGCAAATTAGAGGAACCTAGTATAGTTTACCTCTCAGATCTTTGGACATGGAATAAATTTATGTCCAAAGAAGATCTGGAACTCTTAATTGAACACAAAATAGATAATTTTGATTATATTAAGCTAAAAAGTTTCTGTACAAACAAAACTAATGCAGACAAGATTAGGAGGGAAGCAATAAATTGGGAAATCATCTTTACATTTAATGGTTCTGATAAAGGCCTCATTTCTAAAATATATAGAGAATTGTCTCA
>JAJPUD010010588.1:38955-60712 GCA_023553655.1 Myrmecobius fasciatus | reverse complement strand
GGATATGAAATATGGACCACAACATAACATTTTCATGCTCTCTATTGAGGTTTGCTTGCATTGTGTTTCCTTTCTCTGATTTTTTTTTCTTGGAGATAGGATCTATCTTGCACAACTTGTCAAGTATTTCAACATTATTAATATGTAGTGGACTTCCTGTCATCTAGGGGAGAGGAGAGGACTAGGGGTAAAATTTGTAATGGAAAGCTTTGTAAAGATCAATGCTGGGGAACTACCCATACATATGTTATACAAATAAAAAGCTTTAATAAAAAACAAACAAAAAAAACCAAAATAGTCATTTAAAAAAATCCAAAATTACATCATTATATAAAATATCTTTGACAAAATAAAATACTCATTTGTGCTAAAATTTATAATAAATCTCTACAAGATGTAGTTACATAAGAACTTTCAAAATATTGTAAATGTATATGGATTTCACATCTAATACTAGTTTTATATACCATAGTACACTAATTTACTATTGGTAAAACTGAATTGATCCAACCATTTTGGAAAGCAATCTGGAAGTATGCCCAAAGAATTATGAAATTGCCTATCCCCCTATGATCTAACAATAACGCTACCAGATCTATTTCCAAAGATAAGGAAAAGGAAAATAAATTATATGTTCTAAAATATTTATTACAGATCTCTTTATGATGGCAAAGAACTGGAAATTGTGGGAATGGCCATCAGCTGGGGAACAGCTGAACAAGTAATGGCATATAATGGTGTTAGAATATTACTGTACTAAAGGAAATAATGATATCAATGAGCTTTAAAAATGGATAGACTTTCATGATGAAATGGAATGAAATGAGCAGAACCAAGAGAACACTGTATACAGTAAATTATTTTTAAAGCAATTTAGAGTGACTGTAATATTACCAGTATAAGCCCCTAAATTAACTACACAAGACATATAAAGAAAGATGCTATCTGCTTCCAGAGAAAGAAATAATAAATTGATAAGACTGAAGTAGGTATAAAATTTCATATATATAGATTGAAAGATAGATAGCAATTGTGTCTAATGGTAGCCATCTATGAGGGAGAGAAGGGGAAGAAAAGAAAAACAAAAAAGGAAAGTTATATATATGATAACTTCAATATATATATTTAAAAGGTAGAGCAAGTTATACATAAAAGTTTATGGTTTCATGGGCAAATATGTATATATATATACATACATACACACACATACATATATATATATATAATATGTATATATATATATATATATATATATAGAGAGAGAGAGAGAGAGAGAGAGAGAATCATCCATCAATTGGAGAACAACTAAACAAATTGTGGTATAAGATTGTGATAGAACTGAGCTTTGAGACATGATGAGCTTAATGATCTTTGAAAAAATGTAAAAACTTGAATAAGATAATATTGAGTTTCAGAGATACTCAGGTGCTCACACATTCCTTTTCTTGGGCAAAGATGCTGCTGTTGAAAACATAATAGTTTTTCAGGGAGTATAGTCTTCTAAGTAATCAACTCCCTCAAAATAGACCCATTCAACAATTTCCTGCCAGATATTTTGTTATTTTAACTCCTTCCATAAATGCTTTGAAAATTGTTACCTCTAATACAGACTTCTTCCATGTATACTCATTCTGGTCCATCTGCTCTTTTATTTTTGATTTCTTAATTCTTTAAATTTCTTAAATTTTCATCTCCATATATTATGAACTGGTGTGGTTCCACCACAATGAACAATTGTGGCAGAGAATTTTTTACTTATATTAAAAACAATTTGGTAAAATTGTTTCATTTAAAAAAAATCTGTTTATTGTCCAAGTTAAATCCATAAATGTTCTTGGGAATGTTGGGATTATTTTGGTCTCATTTCATGCTTTCTTTAGATTTGCATTATTTTGACAATTTTTCATGATTTAAATAAGTGATGCTACCTACGATCTTACAGAAATATAACATACACAATATAACAATAGTGTTTAGTAGGAGAAAAGTAATATAATGACAAGTACTCATAGTTGTATAAAAAGCATTCTATATTTAGATTTAGATGAAATATCAGTGCTTTGAAACTTCTCTGTGACATATTATTTGTATGTCTGTGAAATATTTCTTAAACCTCACTTGCCACAGTTATGAAATAAACACAATATAGCATGAGAAATCTAGAGTAGAGATTTTTTTAACATAGGTTCCATGGATTTCCCATGATTTCAAGGATAGATTTCAAGGGATGCCTGACCTTGAAAAGGAAAAACTGCCCCAATATAATTGGTTTTCTTTGCAATCCTATATATTTTACATTATACATTTAGAAACATTATTCTGAGAAGCAGATCAAAGTCTTCACCAGATCGCCAAAGGAGTCTATGACATAAAACGGTTAAGAATCTCTAATTATGAAAGACAACTTGGACAAAAGTCATGGAAAATAGGTAGCCATAAATGACAATTTTAATTTTCATGAAAATACAGGACACTGAGTATTTAGGAATACTTATTTTCTAGGGTTGTTGAGAGAATCATATGACAAGCAATAGAATAAGTATTATGCAAATCTACTTTATTCTTTACAAATGTTATTCATAATTATTAAATAATTACAAATTTTAGAATTTTCTGAGACAAGGCCAACTTTCCTTTGAAAAACATTGAATTTATGATGTTCATTTTGAAAAGTTTGATTATATGCTTCAATTTTAAAAATTAATACTGTGTTTATCTAAATTATCTCATCTCATAGGTTATTTATACATATTATTACATAATACATTATATTATTTCCACATATCTACATAATATTGGATATTAGTATATCTATTGATATATATTTGATCACTACTCAAGAGAGTTGATAAAGTAGTTCCTTTTAGCCTGAGATATATACTGTTTAGAATATGGTGAGTCAAATGAGCACAGTAGACCATATCTTTCTTCCAATCTTTCTCCTAAACACATCTTCATGATTCATATAAAGCACTTTAAAGTCTATGAGAGAAAAAGGAAGATACTCATAGAAGTTCCATTTTGTTTCCTTTCTTTATATAATCTAAAATCTAAAATAAACATGAAAAATTAGGAATTCTTATTGTCTATATATTTTCTCTGTTGTGTGTAGTAAAAGGAAGTGAGATGTATGCCTCTTCATTTATTTATTTATTTATTTAAGCATTTTATTTACAGAACATATGAGTGATTTTTCTACACTGACCTTTGCAAAACTTTCTGTTCCAAATTTTTGCCTCCTTCCCCCTACCCCCTATGCTACATGGCAGGTAGTCTAATACATGATAAATATGCTAAAATATATGATAAATCCAATATAAGTATACATATTTATACAGTTATCTTGTAGCACAAGAAAAATCGGATTTAGAAAGAGAAAAAAAACAATCTAAGAAGAAAAACAAAATGCAAGCAAACATCCACAGAAAACACTAACATGCTATGTTGTGGTCCATACTCAATTCCCACAGGACTCTCTTTGGATGTAAAAGGCTTTCTTCAGTGCTGCACAATAAGAACTGGTTTGATTCATCTCATTGTTGAAGAAAACCATGTCCATCAGAATTGATCATTGTCTTGTTGCTGTGTATAATGATCTCCTGGTTCTGCTCATTTCACTTAGCATCAGTTCATGTAGGTCTCTCCAAGCCTCTCTGAAATCATCTCGTTGATTGTTTCTTACAGAACAATAATATTCCATAACATTTATATACCATAATATATTCAGCCATTCTCCAATTGATGGATATCCAATCAGTTTACAATTTATTGCCACTTCGAAAAGGGCTGCCACAAACATTTTTGCACATATGGGTCCTTTTCCCTCCTTTAAGATCTCTTTGGGATATAGGCCCACTAGAAACACTGCTGGGTCAAAGGATATGCACAGTTTGATAACTTTTTGAGCATAGTTCCAAATTGCTCTCCAGAATGGTTGGATCCATTCACAATTCTACCAATAATGTATCAGTGTCCCAGTTTTCCCATATCCCCTCCAATATTTGTCATTTTCTTTTCCTGTCATCTTAGCCAATCTGATGGGTATGTAGTGGTATCTCAGAGTTGTCTTAATTTGCATTTCTCTGATCCATAGTGATTTGGAGCACCTTTTCATATGACTAAAAATAGTTTCAATTTCTTCATCTGAAAATTGTTTGTTCATATCCTTTGACTATCAATTAGAAAATGGCTTGATTTCTTATAAATTTGAGTCAATTCTCTATACATTTTAGAAATGAGACCTTTATCGGAACCTTTGAATATAAAAACGTTTCCCCAGTTTATTGCTAACCTTCTAATCTTGTCTGCATTAGTTTTGTTTGTACAAAACCTTTTCAACTTAATATAGTAAAAATTATCTATCTTGTGTTCAATAATGATCTCTAGTTCTTTGGTCACAAATTCTTTCCTCCTCCACAGGTCTGAGAGGTAAACTATCCTATGTTCTTCTAATTTGTTTATAATATCATTCTTTATGTTTAGATCATGAATCCATTTCAAACTTATTTTGGTATACGATGTTAGGTGTGGATCAATGCCTAGTTTCTGCCATACCAGTTTCCAATTTTCTGAGCAGTTTTTGTCAAATAATGAGTTCTTATCCCCAAAGCTGGGATCTTTGGGTTTGTCAAACACTAGATTACTATAGTCATTGACTATTTTGTCATGTGAATCTAACCTATTCCACTGATCAACTACTCTCTTTCGTAGCCACTACCAAATGGTTTTGATGAGTGCTGCTTTATAATATAATTTTAGCTCTGGCATAGCTATCCTACCTTCAATTTCTTTTTTTTTTCTATTGATTCCCTTGAAATTCTTGATCTTTTGTTCTGCCAGATGAATTGTGTTGTTATTTTTCCTAGGTTGGTAAAATACTTTCTTGGGACTTTGATTGGTGTAGCATTAAATAGATTAGTTTAGGCAGTATTGTCATCTTTATTATATTGGCTCAACCTATCCAGGAACACTTGATATTTTTCCACTTGTTTAGATATGACTTTATTTGTGTGGAAAGTGTTTTGTAGTTTTGCTTATATAGTTCTTGATTTTCCCTTGGCAGATATATTCCCAAATATTTTATTGACTTATTTTTAGTGGAATTTCTCTTTGTATTTCTTGCTGTTGGATTTTGTTACTGATGTATAAAAATGCTGATGATTTATGTGTATTTATTTTGTATCCTGCAACTTTGCTAAAGTTGTGGATTATTTCTAATAGTTTTTTTAATGGATTCTCTGGGATTCTCTAAGTATACCATCATATCATCTGAAGAGTGACAATTTGGTTTCCATATGATCTACTCTTATTCCTGTAATCTCTTTTTCTTTGTTCATTGCCAAAGCTAGCATTTCTAATACAAGATTGAATAGTAATGGTGATAGTGGGCAAACTTGTTTCACTCCTGATCTTATTGAGAATAGCTCTAGTTTATGATGCTAGCTGATGGTTTTAAATAGATGCTACTGACTATTTTAAGGAAAAGTCCATTTATGCCTGTGTTTTCTATTGTTTTTAATAGGAATGGATGTTGGATTTTATCAAATGGTTTTTCTGCATCTATTGAGATAATCATATGTTTTTTGTTAATTTGGTTACTGATATAGTCAATTCTGCTAATAGTTTTCCTAATATTGAACCACAGCTGCATTCCTGGTATACATCCTACTTGGTCCCGGTGTATTATCCTGGGAATGATTTTCAGTAATCTCTTTACTAATATTTTATTTTAAGATTTTTGCATCAATAATCATTAGGGAGGTTTGTCTATAATTTTCTTTCTCTGTTTTTGTCCTAGTTGGTTTAGATATTAGTACCATCTCTGTATCATAAAAGGAATTTGGTAGAAGTCCATTGTTCCCTGTTTTTTTCAAATTTTATATAATATTGGAGTTAATAGTTCTTTAAATGTTTGGTAAAATTCCCATGTAAATCCATCTCGTCCTGGAAATTTTTTCTTAGAAAGTTGATTAATGACTTGTTTTATTTCTTTTTCTAAAATGGGACTATTTAAGTAATTTTATTTCCTCTTCTATTAATCTGGGCAATATATATTTTTGTAGGTATTTCTTCATTTCAGTTAGGTTATTACATTTATTGTCATAAAGTTAGGCAAAGTAACTTCTAATGATTGCTCTGATTTCCTCTTCATTGGTGGAAAGTTCTTCCTTTTCATTTTTTGAGACTAACAATTTGATTTTCCTCTTGCATTTTTCTAATCAAATTAACTAGAGGTTTATGTATTTTTTTTCATAAAACTAACTTATTTTATTTGTTAATTTAATACTTTTCTTATTTTCAATTTTATTAGTCTCCCCTTTTATTTTCAAAATTTCCAATTTGCTTTTTGAGGGTTTTTAATTTGTTCTTTTTCTAGCTTTTTAAATTGTAACCCAAATTCATTGATCTTTTCTTTCTCTATTTTATGCAAGTAAGCATCTAGAGATATAAAATTACCTCTTATAACCACTTTATCTGTATCCCACAAATTTTAATATGCTGTCTCATTATTGTCATTCTCCCTGATGAAATTATTGATTGTGCCTATGATTTGCTGTTTCACCCATTCATTCTTTATGAATAGATTATTTAATTTTCAATTAATTTTTGGTGTATTTTCTCCTGGTCTTATATTGCATTTGATTTTTATTGCATCAAGATCTGAAAAAATGCATTTACTTTTTCTATCTTTCTGCATTTGATTTTGAGGTTTTTATGCCCTAACACATGACCTGTTTTTTATAAGTTCCATGAACTGCTGAGAAAAAAATAAACTCCTTTCTGTCTCCACTTAATTTTTTCCAAAGATCTATCATACTTAGCTTTTCTAACATTTTGCTTACCTCCTTAACTTCTTTCTTATTTATTTTGTAGTTTGATTTCTCTTGTTCTGAGAGAGCAAGGTTGAGATCCCCCACTAGTATGGTTTTGCTGTCTATTTTTTCTTGCATCTCTCTTAACTTCTCCTTTAGGAATTTTCATGTTATGCCAATTGGTGCATATATGTTTAGTTTTGATATTATTTAATTATCTATGGTACCCTTTAGTAAGATATAGTTTCCTTCCTTGTCTCTTTTAATTAGGTCTATTTTTGCTTTTACTTAATCTGAGATCAAAATTGCTACCCCTGCTTTTGTTTGTTCACCTGAAGCATAATAAATTCTGCTCCACCCCTTTACCTTCACTCTGTATGTATCATGTTTTAAATGTGTTTCTTGTAAACAGCATATTGTTGAATTTTGGCTTCTAATCCAGTCTGCTATCCACTTCCACTTTATGGGAGAGTTCATCCCATTCACATTCACAGTTAAAAAAACTAATTCTGTATTGTCTGCCATTTTATTTACCCTGGGTTATGCTTTTCTCTTTCCTATCCCTCTTTCCTACTCCCCACTATTTTGCTTTTGAGGATCACCTCCCTTAAACAATCCTTCTCTTTTAGAGGCCCTCCTTCTTTCTTACACCTTCCCCTAATTCTCCTGTTTTCCCTTCTATTAGTCTTTCCCTTTCTTTTCCTCCTTTCCCTCTTATTTCCCTATAAGGTGAGACAAATTTCTCTGTGATATCAAATGTGTCTGTTATTCTCTCTTAGAGCCAAATCTAATGACAGTAAGATTCACATAATGCTCATCCTCTTCCTTTCTTTCCCTCTATTATAATAGGCTTTCTTTGCCTCTTTGTGTTATGTAATTTTCCTTGTTTTACCTTGTTTTTCCTTTTCTTCCAGTGTTATCCCTTTTCTACCTGTATTTTTTTCATATTATCATAATAAAATCAAATTATACCCACATTATCTAAGTATACCCATAACAGAAATATAGTTCTCAAGAAATTTTTTCTTTTTACCTTTTTATGTTTCTCTTGAGTTCTGTGTTTGGAGATTAATTTTTTTTTCAGTTCTGATTTTTTCATTAGAAATAGGTGAAATTCACCTGTATCATTGAATTCCCATCATTTCCCTGAAAGATAATGCTCATTTTAGCTGGATAGCTTATTCTTGGCTGTAATTCCAGTTCCTTTGCTTTTCAGAATATCAGATTCCAGGCCCTTTGGTCCTTTAAGGTGGAAGCTCCTAGGTCCTGGATAAACCTAATTGTGGCTCCTCTGTATATAAATTGTTTCTTTCTGGCTGTTTGCAATATCTTTTCTTGGTACAATAGTGCTGAAATTTGTCCACAATATTCCTTGGGGATTTAATATTGGGGTTTCTTTCAGGAGGTGATTGATGGATTGTTTTGATAGCTATTTTACCTTCTAATTCTAAAATATCAGGGCAGTTTTCTTTTATGATCTTCTGTAAGATGATGTCTAGGTTCTTTTTTTTTCATCATGGCTTTCAGGAAGTCCAATAATTCTTAGATTGTTTCTCTTACATCTATTTTCCAGGTCAGTTGTTTTTCCTAGGAGATATTTCATATTTTCTTCTATTTTTTCATTTTTTTTTGTTTTTGTTTGACTGATTCTTGAAGTCTTGTTTAATCATTCATTTCCATTTGTTCAATTCTAATTTTTAGTGCATTATTTTCTTCAGTTTCAGTTTTTAGCTCCTTTTGCAATTGGCCAATTACATTTTTTGTTAATTGCATTATTTTTTACCTTTTTCCATTTTTCTGCAATGACATAATTTCATTTCCCCAAATTTCTTTTAATTCTCTTTTACAACCTTTTATGCAATTTTTGAAGAAAGCCTTATGCCTTGGAGTATGGCTTATGTCTCTCTTTGGGACTTTTTCTAAAGTTGCTTTATCTTTAGGGACCTCAGGATTTGAGGTTTTCTCTTCTCTCTCTCTCCATAAAAACTGTGTATTGTGAGAGCTCTTTTTGTTTTTTTTATTCATTTTTTAAGGCTTGATATCTGTTCAAGGCAAAGGAGGGACTGCTGCTTTAATTTGCCCTGGGGCAGTTGTGCTGATTAATTTATTTCAGGTGGTAGGCAGTTCTCCTGATTGATTGATTAATTTCCAGTGCTGGGCAGTTCGCTGATTGATTGCTTTAGGATGCTGTGTAATGGCAGCTAGTTCCTGGGTTCTTCTGGGACTCACAATCTACGACCCCACAGAAGGCAGATCTTCCAAACCACCTGCTTAAATTAGGACAGATTGGCCAAGGGGCCCAGAGAAGACCCCCAGGTGCATGGAAGTCACAGTGCTCCAACTCCCCACTCCAGCTCCCTGCTGTGGTCTCTCTGTGCAGAAGTTGCTGCAGTCTGGGTTCAGCAGACCCTCCTGCCTATTTGAAACAGACCTCTTCTGAAGTTCTTCCAAGGTGTCTTCTTCTAGAAATGTGTTGTACTCCAGATATTTGTGGATTCTTTGACTTTAAAAACAGTTTAGAGACTTAATCTGCTTTAGTTTGAGGAAAGGTTAGAGGAGGTTACAGAGAGTTTTGTCTGTTCTCCAACATCTTGGCTCCACCCCTGGAAGTCTCCCCTCTTCAATTATTTAGACAAGAATTTCTTAACCTAATTATGGCATAGTCTCTAGTGGCAGCCTAGTAATGCTATGGACCTTTTTCAGAATACTGTTATTAAATGTATAAAATAAAATGACAAAGAAAATTTTATTATACTTTGTTTTCAGTCATTAGAATAGTAAAAAATTAAAAAAAATTCAAAGATCAAGATTCCAGATACTTATAGGAAGTGAACATAAACATGGTGGACTTCAGTTTTCTCATTTACAAAATGAATGGGTTGGATTAGATGACCTCTATAATATTATCTCTTTAAACCTTATAAAATTAAGGATTTGTTTTTTTAAAGGGATAATTTTTTTTTCATATTGAGCTTAACCCTATTGTGTTTTTTAATCCCTTAAAATAACCTGTATTGAAGCAGTGTAATAGCTTTATCACCCTTTTATACATCAGGAAACAGCCTTAGAGAAGTTGTGGTTTACACAAACTTGTATGGCTGAATGAACCAGGGTTCAATCACATATCTTCTAATTCAAAGTCCAGTGCACTTTTCTTTTCTTTATTCTATCTCTCCAAATTCTTCAAATCTTTCTAGAGCATTAGATCATAGCCTCTCAAGTGTTCTGATAAAAGGTTTAAATGGTAAACAGCTAAGAATTTTTTTAAAAGGTTCAAAAAGGATTATTTTAAGGTTCTTATTTCCAAATATGTAAAAGTGCCAAAATCCAGTCTTACATACAGGAGTGGAATTTTTACATTGCTTGTATATATGGAAACAATTTATTTTAAAAAGGGGGAAATCCACCTCTGAGATTAGAGAACAACTGACAACAGAATCATTCATCTTGGCAAAAGTTGACTGAGCAGATGATATAGATCTACTTTACTTGGACTCAATCAAAGGTTTTGCTGTTTTCATTTCACAGGCCAGATGTAGCTCATCATCAATTGGAACCAATTCCAGAAGAGGTGTTATAGTCTCTGGTCCAAGAGAGAGTCTGATCCAGGCATCAAAAGAGCCATGAGAAAAAGGAATGTTTGCTACCAATGGTCGCCCAGCTATCTGGAGAGACCACTGTTAGGTTCACATTCATCAGTGGAATCTGTCCATAAGTGATGCAATTGTTTTTTTTTTTTAAATGACTTCCAAATAATTGAATTTATGACTTTTTCCCCTGTAATGTTATTCTATTGCTTTAAAACATTGATCCTAGAGATAAGGCAAAAGGGGGGAAACAATGAAGTCGTGGGTTGTCAAAATAGGAAAAAAAACCTGAATGCTACTTATTTTTTAAGGATATGACAAATTCACATCTTTGAGTAAGTTAGGCCATTTTCAAATGATTTTTGAAATATATTGATTTGTCTCATTTTGAAGTACCTTGTACACTACTCCTACATTTCATATTTTGAAATAAAAATAAATTCTTAGATTATTGAATGAAATGTAGCAAACCAGTATTTTCTGACTTAAACAAATAAAATTTTGAGAGTATTTTAACTATCTTAGATATTAATAAAGATACAATTTTATTTACATTAGTAGTCATAGAATCATTTAATAAGAATTGTTTTAAACTCTGTTCTCTATAACCCCATATGATAGTAGTCATATGGACTAAGGTCATGGCTATTCATTTACTGCAATTCCAGGACCAGGAGCCTTTGAAGAACATATGTAGTAAGGGTTGAAACATAGACAGTAGAAATGCCAAGGCAATTGAAGATTTGTGATGAGTTATGTTATTTTATTGAATTGCTTGAAGATGCTTTTCAAACTTGGATTATCTCCCAGGTCTTAACTTTTATTTTCTCTGGATTATTCTTCCTATTCCTGTTCCTACCATCACCAGTTGCTTCCCACAAGAATTTCTTACTTTCCCTAGTCCCTTGAGGGAGACAATGATTTCTCACAGATCCTCCCCTCTGACTGTTGAATTGATATAAATACTTCATCCTTAAGTATTCAAAAGATTTTAGAAATTTAAAGACAACAAGGAAATAAGCAGTGAAATGTCAGAATCACAAAATCTAAACCAGGAAATCTTTCTGTTTCAAGGAGTTCTTTCACAATCTGATACAACCTATTGAAAAATATTTTAAAGTGCATAAAATAAAATAAATAGGATTATTAAGGAAATCAATTATATTTAAATGTACTTGTCAAAATGCAGACAGGTATCAAGTGGCAGCTTTTTCACCCACTGCCCAGTCCCAAATCACAGATCTAAGGCAGACTAGGTGACCTATATATGGCAAGGACATTCTCAGATAAGGAAGCCTTGGTTGGTTTATTGTTGGGAGCTTAGGATATAGAGATATTTAGTGGACTAGCTTACCTACAGGGCCTATACGCCACGCACGCACATTAGCTAAACGCCGCGTAGAGAGATCTTGTGTGTATTTACCTTAAAAGGAAAAACTTTAAGTTCGGCTCTCTGATTGGATCTTGCTGTATCTCTAGGATATATAATCCGATGTACTTCCTGGGGCGGGGGGCGCAATGTAGTCTTCCTTGAATAAACGCTGCTTGACTTACCTGGCAACTCGGCTCAGTGGTCAGTTCTTCCTCGGAAGCCGGTGACGACCAAAGACCCAGTAGATGGGTAAGTAGAGGGCAGATACTCCGCTCGAGAGGAACGCAACAGTTTATAGTCAAAGGAAGTTTAGAAAAAATAACAATAGCAAGTAGTAGTGTGACTCAGACTTCACATGCAAAACAATGTCTCACTTCCAAAATCTAGACTAGCCTGCAGAGGTATAACCAACATAGGAACTTCAGATGAAAGGGCAATTTACAGCTCTCCCTCTGATTGAGAACTTTCCAGCTGGCCAATGCATACACTAAAACCTAGGTCAGGAATTTTCAGAGTTCAGACAAGATAAACAGCAATGAGATTTTGCCCTGCATCATATCTGGATCAGAATACTAAAAACTTGCCAATTTTCCAGCATGTCCCTGAGATCCTGAAAAAAACATACCACTCAATATCCCAATAAAAGCACCAATAGGAGCAGATGAGGCCTCTCCAGAGATACTACAGAGTTTAATTTTGACATCAAGTCTAAAGTCATAAAGTAGACTGGAAATAAAACACACAAAACCCCATTGCTATGAGGTATTTCAAGTCAAGGAAGCCCAAAATACAAACACAGAAGAAAATGACTTCAAAATATCTACAAGCATCAATGCTTGTAGAACAAAAAGAAGTTTAAAATGTTTTTTACAAATAAAATGAGAAGAGAAGAGCTCTTCAGATTTTACCCACAAACTAAACAAAATTGTACCTCAGATCAAACATAGATCAATGAAAAACAAAGAAAACTTGGGACAGAACAGGGACACTCCAGGGATGATTCCAGGAGATCCAAAGATCCCAGGATTGAACTTTAAACACTTGCAGGTTAGCTTTGCATAAAAAGCAAACGGGGTTGTGCCTAGCTGGGTTCAGAGATAGGATCAGCCCAAACCATAGGAATTCTCACCTCTGGAATAGCATGGGGAATGAGGAATCTGAGTCAGGCAAGACTGAAAGAACCTCTCCTGATTAGGAATGCCAGGGCCATCTGTGCAGCAGAGACTCAACCCTCGATGAGAAGGAAGCAGCACACAGGGTGAATGCAGAAGCAATGGGACAGGGACACTGCTGGTTATGGGCACTTGTATGAGGGTTGTGCTCTTGTTTTTGTGCTCTTGGTTTAGGGTTACAGATCAGAGGAGAGAGCCAAAGTGAAGCTCCCTCTCCATGACCACCTAAGGGTTAGAGATTGTTATACTAATAAGTTTTTATTTTTAAATATGAACAGGCAAAGGAGAAAGAAAACAACCACAGAAACTTACTATGGGGATAGGGAAGAGCAAAGTTCAATTTCAGAGGAGATCATTGATGTAAAAAAGCCTCTTCCCAAAGAGTAATGCCCAGAAAGAATTTATAGAAAAACTCAAAAAAGACTTTAAAAATCAAAATATGATATAAAACTAAAACAAGCCAAAAAAAATAAAGGACTCATCCAAGAGAAACAAAATTATATAAAAAACCTCTTAAAGAAAAATAATTCTCTGAAAATTAGAATTAGTCAAGGGGAAGTCAGTGAAGCTATGAGACCAAGAAAAAACTAAACAAAATTTAAAGAATGAAAAAATAGAACAGTATGTGAAATATAAGAAAAACAACAGATATGAAGAACAGATCAAGAAAATATAAGAATAATTGGACTACACAAAATCTATGACCAAAAAAGGAACCTTGACACAATAATGCAATAAATTATCCAAGAAATTTATTTTGGAATGACAGAACATGAGGGGAAAGTAGAAATAGAAAAAAAATCTACTGATTACCACCTCAAAGAGATCCTCCATGAAAAACCTATAGGGATATTGTTGCTCAATTTTGAAAACTCCAGATCAAAGAAAAAATTCTGTAAGAAAAAACAAGCACACATACACACACAAGCAAATAAAAATAATTCAAGTATGCTGGAGCTATAATTAGAACTGTACAGGATTTGTCAGCAGCTACAATAAAAGATCATAGGTCCTGGAATAATATATATTGACAATCAAAAGCCAAAAACATCATTTCTAGAAAAACTAAGCACACTATTGAACAATAAAATGGATATTTAATGAACTTATGGATTTTTCTGGATTTTGTCTCAACCAAATGAACTCAATACAAAATAATACATCAGGCCAACATCAAAGATTAATTTCTAGGGACACAAGAAAGGCAAACTGTTTATGTTTTATACGTGGAAATATAAACCACATATCTACTAAAACTGACAGCAGTAATTGGACTGATTAAAAGAAAGATTGGAGCACAGCTGAGTATAATCTGACTCAAAAAACAAAAATTGCCTAGAAAAAGACAAAAATAATAATTATGCTATATGACTCAAGTGCAGAAGAAAAACTGGCACTGAATTATAGGAGGGAGGAGAGCTGGTAGTCCTGAAAACCTACTCACATCAAGAATGGGTTAAATAGGTAACAATACATGTACATACCATGAATGGCATAGAATCCTTTAAATATTTAAAATTTTAAATATATACATATATACATAAGTAAATAAATAAATACAAAACTATGCAATTACATATACATATGGGCAAGAACAATAGCCTGTGTGCTCCACTAGGATTTTTAGGATTTCATGTGAAAGTGAGGACCTGTAATGGTAAACTCCTTGTGTTGAAATTCTTGGAGGGAATTAACCAGATTATTTTTTTTTAAATTTATTAATATTTTTTATTTGTAAAACATATGTATGGGTAATTCTTTAATATTAACTCTTACAAAGCTTTCTGTTACAAATTTTCCCCCCCTACTCCCCACCCCTCACCTAGATGGCAGGATATCCACTACATGTTAATTATGTTAAAATACTTGATAAATCAAATATGTATACATATTTCCACATATCATTTTTGTGCAAAAAATATCGTATCTACAAGAAAGAAGAATCAGAAAAAGGAAACACAATGCAAGCAAACATCAATAGAGAGCATGAAAATGTTATGTTGTGGTCCACATTTCACATCCCTCTCTCTGGGTGCATGTGGCTTTCTTTACTGAACAATTGGTTTGAAATATTTCATTGTTGAAGAGAGCCATGTCCATCAGGATTGATCATCATATAATATTGTTGTTGCCTTGTTTAATGATCTCCTGGCTCTGGTCATTTCGCTCAGCATCAGTTCATGCAAGTCTCTCCAGGCCTCTCTGAAATCATCCTGCTGGTCGTTTCTTACTGAACAATAATATTCCATAATATTCATATACCATAACTTATTCAGCCATTCTCCAATTGATGAGCATCCATTCAGTTTCCAGTTTCTAGCCAGTACAAAAAGGGATGCCACAAACATTCTTGCACATGTGGGGCCCTTTCCTTCCTTTATGATTTCTTTGGGATATAAGCCCAATAGAAATGCTGCTGGGTCAAAGGGTATGCAGTCTGATTACTTTTTTGAGCATAGCTCCAAATTGCTCTCCAGAATGGCTGGATCCGTTCACAGTTCCACCAACAATGCATCAGTGTCCCAGCCTTCCCACATCCCCTCCAACACCTGCCATTATTCTTTCCTGTCATTTTAGCCAATCTGACAGGTGTGTAGTGGTACCTCAGAGTCGTCTTAATTTGCATTTCTCTGATCAATAGTGATTTGGAGCACCTTTAAATGAACCAGATTATCACAGGAAACAAAGGAAAGGTTGGATTGTCATTAGTATTGTTCAAAGTGTTATCCACAAAATGAGTTCACATATTAGTTGGAGAATATGAGCATTCATTTTTTAATTTTGTTTCAATTTCTGATAAAATATGGGTTGGAAGATTTTTGAGATTAGACTTTAAAAATATCAATGATGTAAGAAATAGTTGATGACATGATCAAACCCTTGAATGGTAGGCAAAGAAGTATGAATTTTAGTTGTTAGGCAATGACAGCAACTGAAGATTGGTTTAGTATAAGAGCAATATAACAATGTCTATGCATATTTGTTTCAATGCACATCTCTCTTATTAATATGAGCACTATTTCTACTGGTGAAGATCATAACTCTTTTCTGATTTCTTATTCTTTGGAAATTTTACCTTTGTTGTCCCATAAAGTCTTCATAGACGTATATGTTGAAATATGTAACAATATGTAGGAAAATCTTCTTTCTTTAAATGTTTCATGAATACTAGCCTGATGTTGAGTCATTCATTCAGAATGAATTCATTCATTCTTTTTCTTCTTTTTCCTACATGACCAGTCTATCTTCCTTTCTGATAATTAACTTCTTTGATTTATTTATTTATAGTAACTATCCTCATCATATAGACTTTTTTTCTAAGTTCCTTTAGATCCATTGAAAGTAGAATCATGTCCTCATTTTAATATGTTCTAGTTCCTTTATTTCAATAAATACTAATTTTCTCAGTTTTATATACTAACATATGAATATCAAAGTCTGTAAACTCCCAATATTCCCTCAACCATATTCTTTTACCTTCATTCATCCCCTTGTCCCTTTCAAGGCAAATCTGTCCACATGTATAAGTGACCTCATTATATTTCATCTTTTACACCAGATTGTCCCCCCTAACATCTTCACTTCCTCAGTAATTTTTCATCTCTATGTTTTTACTAGTCTCACTAATTTTCAAACTTTTCTTGTCTTGTCTTCAATCTCTTCTGTTTTCCTGCCTACAAACACACCTGTTTTCTGCATCCTCAAAAATCATCACTTCATTTATATAAACATTCCCAATCAGCATTCATTCTATATCTCTACTCCCATTCTAAACTCCTTTAGATTGTTATCTAATCAGTCTTATTTGATGGATATTCAATACCATTTCTACTAACCATAACTGCCCCTAAGTCTTTATATGGGGCCCTTTTTTCTTTCTCCATAATATTTTGTTTGTTGATCTCATTAGCTCCCATATATTTAATTATTATTTTTATGCAGATGATTTTTATATGTAATTATCCAGCACTAACCTTTGTCCTGAACTCATGTCATTTTCTCCAACTATCTATTAGATACCTTGAATTGAATACCCATAGACATCTCCCTCCCTCATTTTAAATATCATTTCCAGTCAATAAATATGTATTATACTCTCTGTACAACCCCTCATCAAAAAAAAGAAAAAAAAGAAAAAAAATACTTTTAAGAAATATGCATAGTTAGGCAAAATATATTTCCTCACTGGTTATCTTAAATATACATTTCATTGTATACTTTGAGTCCTTATATTTGCAATTTATATATCTTTTCAATATTGATGCTATTCTATAATTATTTTCTCCTGGTTCTGGTCATTGATTCTGTATCAGTTCCAAAATTTTTTCTAGGTTTTTCTGAAGCTATCATCCTTTCATCCTTTCTTATTGTATATTGATATTCCATTATGGTAATATGATTTGTTCAATTATTTCCCATTTACTGGGAACTTCTTTCATTGCCAATTCCTTACTACTATAAAGAATTAGTACAAATATTTTTGCACATAGAATTCTCTCCTTCTTTCTTTGAACTTTTAGATGTATAGTTCTAGTAATGGTACCACTGTGCCAAAAATATATAGAGTTTAGTGACTTTTGGATTATCATTCCAAATTACTTTCTGAAATGGCTTTACCAATTTATAGCTCTAAAAATTTGCCTATTTCCTGGCAGCCTCTCCAACATTTGTCATTTTCCTTTTTTGTCAATTTTGTAAATCTGAGGAGTGAAGGTGAAGCTTCAGGATTACTTTAATTTGCTTCTCCCAAATTGTTAGTGATTTGGATAATTTTTAATGATGATATTGACATTTGGGATGTCTTCTTTTCAAAAGTTTTCCTTCATGTACTTTGATCATATATTGATTAAAAAAATGATTCTTATTCTTGAAGATTCACTAAATATCTTGGAGAATTTTATCAGAGAAATTTGTTTCAAAGATTTTTCCCAGTTAATGATTTCAACTACATTAAACTGTCTTTTAACTTAATTTTATTCTTTCAGTTAATGAAAACCCACCATCTTTTCCTCCCATGATCCCAGGTCTCAGTAAGAGTAGAAAAATCTTTTTAACAAATATGCACAATCAAAAAAAAAGCAAATTTTCACATTGACCATATCCATGGATATATGTTATTTTACATTTTTGACCATCCATCACTACTTAAGAGGCAGATAGCTTATTTTCTTCTGAAATTCTGGTTTGTCTTTTTTATTATTCAGCTTGCTCCTCTTTTCTCTCAATCACAGATTCATTATTTTTCTATTTTTTAATTCCCTCTTAATACACTTTCATTATTAGAGATCATTTTGCTTAGTTCTTCAACAATTTCCATTTCTTCCTTCTTCCCTTTTCCTCTTGTTTCCTTATTAGGTGAAATTCCCTAATAGAATGAATATTCTTTCTTTTTTCAAGTGGTTCAGATGAAGCTAAGATGCACATATAAGGTAAGATGCACCCAAATTTTATGAGATAATTTCCTGAAAATTTTTTGTTCCTTCTCCTAGCATTTCCTTTTCCTTATAGAATTATATACATGTAAATATCTATCTATCTATATATAGATATACACAAACACACACATACATATGCATATATACACATATATGTGTATATGAGTATATATAAATGTATCTGCATACACACAAACATATATTCATACATATGTCTCTATATACATTCATATTACAATAACAATTCATTTTTGTTTTGTTTCTGATGAATGTTCTTTCATATTAACTCCTTTTAAGAGAATTTCTTTGCAATAAATGCTTGCATTTCAAGTTTTCTAGACCTTTTCATCAGTAATAATCAAAACCCCCCTATTTATTAAAAATCTATTTTCTCCCTGCAAGATAATAGTTTTTCAAATAAATTATTCTTGCTTATAAGCATAGTTTTTTTTATTAAAGCTTTTTATTTGTATAACATATATATGGGTAGTTCCCCAACATTGATCTTTACAAAGCTTTCCATTACAAATTTTACCCCCAGTCCCCTCCCCTCCCCTAGATGGCAGGAAGTCCACTACATGTTAATAATGTTGAAATGCTTGAGAAGTTATGCAAGAAAAATCCTATCTACAAGAAAAAAAAAAGAATCAGAGAAAAGCAACACAATGCAAGCAAATGTCAATAGAGATCATGAAAATGTTACGTTGTGGTCCATATTTCATTTCCCTCTCTCTGGGTGTATATGGTTTTCTTCAGTGAACAATTGGAACTGGTTTGAGACAATTCTTTGTTGCAGAGAGCCATGTCCATCAGAATTGATCATCATGTAATACTGTTGTTGCTGTGTATGATGATCTCCTGGTTCTGCTCGTTTCATAAGCATAGTTTTTTATTGAACTTATGAAATATTGTATTATAGACTCTCTGCTTATTTATGATGGTGACTGTTAAATCTCATGTGATACCAAATCTAGCTCCTCAATACTTATTTTTTTAAAAAAAATTTTCCTGACTTCTTGCAGCACTTTTTCTTTGACCTGGAAATACTTATTTTTGTCTAATATTCTGGCAATTTTTATTTTGGGGTTTCTTTCAGGAGTGGATAGGCAAATTTTTCTTGTTTATTTTCCCCTCTAGTTTTAAGAGATCAGATTTTTTAAAATAATTTCCTTAATTGGGGGGCAGAGCCAAGATGGCAGAGAAGAAACCCATCTTTTCCTGAGCTCTACCTGATGTCCCTCAACTTAACAGCAAATCAAGTCTCTTAATTGGTTCTGGAGTGACAAGAACCCACAAATATTTGGAGTGTAACAAATTTTCAGCACAAGATAATTTGGAAGATCTTCAGAAAAGATTTGTTTCAACTGGGCACAGAGAGAGGTGTACCAAATGCAGGAAGTCAAGCACAGGCACCAGAATGTAGGCAGTGTAGTGTAGCATTCCATGTTCCAGGGGATCTACTGAGAGAAATCTACAGCAGTGTTGGCTACTCTGTCCTGGTTGCAAGTCAGTAGATCAGCAGATTAGATGTAAGACATCCAACAAAAATACAAAAGGCAAATAGTAAGCCCCTAAACCCCAGAATATCTCACAACCATTTCCACTCAGCACCAGAAGTTAGTCAGTACTGACTCAGTGCAGCCACTATGGCTTATAGAGGAAGCTTGGACAATCAAACTTGGAAGAATCTTAAAAGAGTTTGAAGAAAAATGGGGGAAGGAAATGAAAACTTTGCAAGAGGGTTTGGAAAAGGAAACAGAAATTATCTGAAGAAAACGTCTTACCAAATAGATTTAGGGAAGTGTAAAAAGCATATAACTCCTTACAAAATAGATTTGACCAAATGGAAAAAGAAAACAACTCCTTGAAAAACAGAATTTGTAAAATGGAAAAAGAAAATAACTCCATTAAAAACAGAATTTGTGAAACGAAAAAAAAATCCATAGAAAAAATAACTCTTTTAAAAATTCAATTGGCCAAATACAAAAGAAGTTAAATGATATAACTGAAGAAATTGATTCACTAAAAATTAGACTTGAACAAATAGAAATTAATGACTCAGTGAGACATTAAGAATCATTCAAACAAAACCAAAAATGAAAAACATGTAAAATACCTCATTGGAAAAACAACTGACCTAGCAAATACATCTAAGACAGACAGTCTAAGTATTATTGGACTTCCTGAAAACCATGATGAAATAAAGCCTAGATATTCTCTTTCAGGAAATCATCAAGGGAAATTGTCCTGATATCCTAGAATAAGAAGGTAAAATAATCATAGAAAAGAATTTACTGATCACCTCCTGAAAGAGACCACAAAAGGAAAACTCCAAGTAATATCGTATCTAAATTTCAGAATTATTGGACCAAGAAAAAAAATATCACAAGCAGCCAGAAAGAAACCATTCAAATATTGAGGAGCCACAATCAGGATTACCCATGACCAAGCAGTTTCCACTTTAAAGGATTGAAAGGCCTGGAATCTGATATCCTGAAAGTCAAAGGAACTTGGATTACAGCCAAGAATCAATTATACCGTTAAATTGAGCATCGTCTTTCAGGGAAGAAGATGGACATTCAATGCTACAGGTGAGTAATTTATTTCTGATGAAAAGATCATAATTGAACAAAAATTTTGAACTCCAAATACAGAACTCAAGAGAAGCATGAAAATGTAAAAAAGGAAAAAAAAACTCTTGAGAACTATATCTCTGTGGAGGGTGTACTTAAAGAGTGAAGGTATAATTTGATTTTACTGTGATAATATAAAAAAAAACTAGAGGCAGAAATGGAATTGTACAGGAAAAAGAGGAAAATGGAGGTAAAATGAGGGAAATTACATTTCATGAAGAGGCAAAGAGACCTATTATAATTGAAGGAAAAAAGGGAGAAAGATGAACACTGTGTGAATCTTACCCTTATCAGATTTGGCTCAAAGAGGGAATATCAGATATATTTGGCTTCACAGAGAAACTTGTCACACTTTATAGGGAAGTGGGAGGGTAAAGGGGAAAAATGGGAGACTAATAGAAGGGAAAACAGAAGGTGTAGGGGAAAAATATAAGAAAGGGGCAGGGGCTGTAAAGGGGCCAAACTGTTTGAGGAAAGTGGTGGGCAGAAGCAAAATACTGGGGAGGAGAGAAAGGGGTAAAGAAAGAGAAAAGCAAAACTTGGAGTAAATAAGATGACAGGAAATACAGAATCAGTTATTTTAATTGTGAATGTGAATAGGATGAACTCTACTATAAAACAGAAGTGGATAGCAGACTGGATTAAAAGCCAGCATCCTACCATATGTTGTTTACAAGAAACATATTTAAAGTAGAGTGATATATCTATATCTATATCTATATCTATATCTATATCTATATCTATAT
>JAJPUD010010588.1:27835-38945 GCA_023553655.1 Myrmecobius fasciatus | reverse complement strand
TATATCTATATCTATATCTATATCTATATCTATATCTATATCTATATCTATATATTTACAAGAAACATTTAAAGCAGAGTACAGGTAAAAGGTTGGAGCAGAATTTATTATGCTTCAGGAGAAGTAAAAAAAAAAAGCAGGGGTAGTAATACTGATCTCAGAAAAGCAAAAATAGATCTAATAAAGAGAGATAAAGAAGGAAACTATATCTTGCTAAATCTTCATAGATAATGAAGTAATATAAATTTGAAACATACATGCACCAAGTGGTATAGCATCCAAATTCCTAGAGAAGTTAAGAGAAATGCAAGAAGAAATAGAAAGCAAATCTACACTAATGGGGGAATCTCAACCTTGCTCTCTCAGAACTAGATGAATTGAACCACAAAATAAATAAGAAAGAAGTTAAGGAGATAAAAGGAATTTTAGAAAAGTTAAGTATGATAAATCTTTAGAGAAAAATGAATAAAAAAGTTAGGTATGATAGATCTTTAGAGAAAATTTAATGGAAACAAAATTCTCAAAGCTTCACAAAATCTATACAAAAAATTGATCATGTATTAGAGCATAAAAACCTCAAATCAAATGCAGAAAGGCAGATGTAGTAAATACATTTTTTCTCAGATCATTATGCAGTAAAAATCACATGCAGTAAAAGGCCAGGGGAAAATAGAAAAAAAATTGGAAACTAAATAATCTAATCCTAAAGAATGAATGGGTAAAACAGCAAATCATAGACATACTCAATAATTTCATCCAAGAGAATGACAATAATGAGGCAACATATCAAAATTTGTGAGATGTAGCCAAAGTAGTTATAAAGGGAAATTTTATATATCTAGATGGCTAGTTGCATAGAGAAAGAAAAGATCAATTAATTGGGCTTGCAACTTTAAAAGCTAGAAAAAGAACAAATTAAAAACCCCTAGTTAAATACCAAATTTGAAATTTTGAAAATAAAAGGGGAGGTTAATAAAACTGGAAGTAAGAAAACTATTGAATTGATAAATAAAACTGAGTTGGTTTTATGAAAAAAAAACACCAAAATAGATAAACCTTTAGTTAATTTGATTAGAAAAAGGAAAGAAGAAAATCAAATTGTTAGGCTCAAAAATGAAAAGGGAGAACCTTCCACCAATGAAGAGGAAATTAGAGCAATAATTGGGAGTTATTTTGCCCAACTATATGTCAATAAATCTGATAATTTAAGTGAAATGGAGGAATACCTACAAAAATATAGATTACCCAGAATAACAGAAGAGGAAGCAAGTTATGTAAATAGTCCCATTGTATAAAAAGAAATAGAACAAGCTATTAATTAACTTCCTAAAACACAATCTCCAGGGCCAGATGGATTTACATGTGAATTCTACCAAACATTTAAAGAATGATTAATTCCAGTACTACGCAAACTCTTTGAGAAAATAGGGAAAGAAGAAGTCCTACCAAATTCCTTTTATAACACAGATATGGTGCTGATACCTAAACCAGATAGGGTGGAAACAGAGAAAGAAATTTATAAACCAATTTCCCTAATGAATATTGAAGTGAAAATCTTAAATAAAATATTAGGAAAGAGATTATAGCAAGCCATCCCCAAGATAATACACCATGACCAAGTAGGATTTATACCAGGAATTCAGGTCTAGTTCAATATTAGGAAAACTATTAGCATAATTGACTATATAAATTGTCAAAATAATAAAAATCATATGATTATCAATAAATGCAGAAAAATCATATGCTAAATCCAACATCCATTCCTATTAAAAACACTATAGAATATAGGAATAAATGGACTTTTCCTTAAAATCATCTGTAGCATTTATTTAAAATCAGCAGCAAGCATCATATGTAATGAGGAAACTAGAGCCATTCCCAATAAGATCAGGGATGAAATAAGGTTTCCCATTATCAACATTACTATTCAATGTTGTATTAGAAATGTTAGTTTTGGTAATAAGAGAAGAAAAAGAGATTAATGGAATTAGAGTAGGTAATGAGGAAACCAAATTATCATTCTTTGCAGATAATATGATGGCATACTTACAGAATCCTAGAGACTCAACTAAAAAGCTATTAGAAACAATTTACAACTTTAACGAAGTTTCAGAATACAAAATAAATTCACAGAAACCATCAGCATTTTTATATATTACCAACAAAGTCCAGCAGCAAGAGATACAAAGAGTAATTCCATTTAAAGCAACTGTGGATAATAGAAAATATCTGGGAGTCTGCCATGGCTAAGAGAGGAACTATATGAACACAACTACAAAATACTTTCCCCACAAATAAAATGAAATCTAATCAAGTGGAAAAATATCAAGTGCTCAGGGGTAGGCTGAGCAAATATAATAAAAATGACAATGCTATCTAAATTAATCTACTTATTTAGTGCCATACCAATTACATTTCCAAGATATTATTTTACAGATCCAGAAAAAATAATAACAAAGTTCATCTGGAAGAACAAAACATCAAATAATTCAAGGGAATTAATGAAAAAAGCCAATGAAGGTGGATTAGCTGTGCCAGACCTAAAACTCTGTTGTAAAGGAGCAGTCATCAGAACCAATTGGTACTGGCTAAGAAATAGAGTAAGATCAGTAGAACAGGTTAGGTTCACAGGACAAAATAGTCAATGACTATAGTAATGTAGCATTTGACAAACCTCCAAACTCCAGCTTTTGGGATAAGAACTCACTATTTGACAAAAATTGCTGGGAAAATTGGAACCTAGCATGGCAGAAACTAGGTATTGACCCATGCCTAACACCATATACCAAGATAAGGTCAAAATGGACTCATGATTTAGACATAAAGAGTGATATTATAAGCAAATTAGAAGAACATAAGATACTTTATCCCTCAGATCTGTAGAGAAGGAATTTGTGACCAAATAAAACTGGAACTCATTATTGAACACAAAATAGATAATTTTGATTATATTAAGTTAAAAAGGTTTTGTACAAACAAAATTAATGCAGGTAAGATTAGAAAGGAAGCAATACATTGGGGGAAATTTTTACATTCAAGGTTCTGAGAAAAGTCTCACTTCTAAAATATATAGAGAACTGACTCAAATTTATCAAAATTCAAGCTATTCTCCAATTGACAAATGGTCAAAGGATATGAACAGACAATTTTCAGATGAAGAAATTAAAACCATTTCTAGTCATATGTAAAGATGCTCCAAATCACTATTGATCAGAGAAATGCAAATTAAGACAATTCTGAGTACCACTACACACCTCTCAGATTGTCTAAGATGACTGGAAAATATAATGATGAATGTTGGAAGGAATGTGGGAAAACTGGGCCACTAATACATTGTAGGTGGAATTGTGAACTGAACCAACTATTCTGGAGAACAATTTGGAACTATGCTCAAACGGTTATAAAACTGTGCATACATTGATTCAGCAATGTTTCTACTAGGCTTATATCCCAAAGATATTTAAGAGGAGGTAAAGGGACCTGCATGTGCAAAAATGTTTGTGGCAGCCCTTTTTTAGTGGCAAGAAACTGGAAACTGAGTGGATGCCCATCAGTTGGAGAATGCCTGAATAAGTTATGGTATATGAATGTTATGAAATATTATTCTTCTATAAGAAATGATCAGCAGGATTATTTCAGAGAAGCCTAGAGAGACCTATACGAACTGATCCTAAGTGAAATGAGCAGAACCAGTAGATCACATTACATTGCAGTATAACATTGCAGTAGAACAGCAAGATTATACAATTATCTATTCTGATGGATGAGGCTCTTCTCAAAAATGAAAGAGGGTTATGGGAACTGAGAGTGGATCACAACATAGCATTTTCACTTCTTTTGTTGTTTGCTTGAATTTTATTTCCTTTCTCATTTTTTTTCCTTTTTGATGTGATTTTTCTTGTGAAGCAAGATAATCCTATAAATATGTATGCCGATATTGAATTTACATATATTTTTAATATGTTTAACATATATTGGATTATTAGGTGGGGAGAAGGAGAAAATTAGAATATAAGGTTTTACAAGGGTCAATGTTGAAAAATTATCTTTGCATATGTTTTGCTTCAATAAAAATATATAATTTCTTGAATTATAAAATGTAGATTTTTTGAGGGATTTTAATTTTCAGATAGTTCAATGGCTCTAAAATGATATCTTCTTGACCTGTTTTTCTAGACATGATTTTGCTAGGAAATAACTTATACTTTTAATATTCTTTTCTAGATTTTTGCTTTAATGTTTCTTGTTGTCTAATGCTATTGCAACTCTAATTGGTTTTTTTAATGTTCAAGATTTTATTGTTTTTGTAAAGTTTTGTACCTCTACTAACTTCCTAATTCCTGCTCCCCCAATTTCATCTAAAACTCTCAGCTCTTTTCCAATTTCTCCCCCTAATTTATTTTTTATTCTAATTTATTTTTTAGTTCTTTCCTCAAGTACGTTCAATTCATTTATAAAAATCATTTTTAGTAATTAAAATAAAAAAAAACCTCTTGCTTAAACTCTAGCAGAACTTATGAACAAAGTATTTTTGCTTATAGATATTTTTGATTTATTTTTTCTTTGTGTCTTGAGCATCCCTGTTGTCATGATAACACTTTATTGTGAGATTATTTTTTGTTTATTAACTTTTCTAGTTTACTTCCTGACTTTGGACTTTATTTAGAGTCAGTTTCTGCACCCTTCTATAAAGTAGTGGTTAGGCCACACTTGGTCCTGTTTTATTGGGTGTCACTGGTACTTTCAAAGGGAATTGAACATTACATTTTTTTCAATATCTCAGGAATAGTTTAAGATGGGGACCTGCAAGCTTTCAGATTCTCCAAAGCAGTCTGGTTCAGGATATAATCTGAGCTTTCCTTCTTCTCTGAGCTCTGTAAGCTTCTGACTTGGGTTTAAGTTTCAGAAACAAGATTTTAAGCTTGCTCCTAGTCCAGTACACTGCTTCTGGACTCAACCAGTGTCCTCCTTCTGGAAAACCCATTCTGTTCTGAGTGACAAAATTATAGGATCCCCCTTGATCTAGCCTTAGTGTCCTCATTATTCCACTAAAGGCTGCATAGTAGACAGAAGACTATCTGAAGCTTCACTTCTCTGTGGTCAGAGATTCTGTAGTTGTCCTTTGGTGAGTACACAACCTAGGGCTCCACAATCACTTTGTTTCTCTTGTGCTTAGGCCAATGCCTTGTACACAGGAGGTACTTGATGCTTTTTTGTTTGATTTGAATTGACTTCAAACTATTGCTCTCCATTCTGATTCAATCATTATGCCCATAATATAAAAAGTCTTTCTATCTATATTCTCAGAGACTGGGTTCTGGAACAGGATTTTTATGCACACTAGAATTGTAAATATATCTTAAATGAGATGAATAATTATTGGACTTAGTAATGTATTTGGCACAAAATATTTGATGAAATAATGTAGTTGTGAAATATATGTCTTCATTATTCTTTTTTCTCCTGCTTCCAGCATTCCCATATGTTTGAGTTCAAATATGATTTCACGATTGTTCACTGAAAGAATATACAACTATTGAAATTCTGGGAAATTTAATTCACTTAAAGTTTATTTATTGTCTTCCTATTTGTTCCCTCTATAAATGTTCTTGAGGGAATCTTGCTAATCTGATTCTCACATTGAGATTATTTTCAGGTTTCTTTTCTCTTCCATTGTTTTTCCTTGTTATTTTGGTTTTGTTACTAGGTATATTCACAATCTTCTGTCATCTTCCTCTAATCTAAATAAAGGAGATATTCTTTATATTTAAGATAATTTTTTAGTGAAATAAAAATTGTTTTTTAAGAAAGAGGCAAGAAGTTAAGCCTTCAGATCTAGGGCAAAATTGTACAGGCTTTTCCCCCCAGGGCATCACAAATTAGATAATGCTAATAATACTAATTCAGTGACAGAGATACAGATGAGTTTAGTACTTATTTAGCAAGAATAATTAAAATGGAAAGCTTTGGATCATGCTTCCTTCTTATTTACCACAGAAATACCTTAGGTAAGCTCTTTAACAGACCTGCCCTGCTAACTCTATACCCATTCTCTATGGACTTCCAAGCAACAGTTTCACTCCCCCCCCTCCAAACTCCCAAACTACCAAAATATTTTGTTATGGGTGAGAGGTATTCTTAACCTCTATCTTTGAATGGATTTATTTTTCAAATTGGACTTGGAGGAATATTTCATATGGTTTTCTAAAGGCTCAATTATTGAAGCCTACCAAGGTTATTAGTTATGACTCTATTTAATAAATTAAATAATTTCATGACTTCCATTCTCATTATTCAGAGAAATCATAAATAAAAAGATGATTATGTGAAATAGAAAGCATTCCATTTAATTAAACATATGTATCTTACTTTTTTTGTCCCACCATTCCCTATCTCACTTGGTATTAGGTAGCCTTATCTTTAGAAAAAAAAACATTCTAGAAAATTAACTTTTAAATGTAACTTTGAAATTTTGCAAAGATTCTTGATCTGCATTTGCTCCGAGCTCATCTCTATATCTCATTTTTATTCTGGAAAGACAAATATTGCGCAAAGAGTAAGACCCATATAGAAATATTAATCATTTTGCAAATGACCTACTATCTACAAAATGATAGGTTAGACTTGCCCAAGTGCAGAGGATTTGATTCAAGATTGAAAAACAAACAAAAACAAGTATGATATTATATTTAAAAACAATTCACGACAAATAAGATAAGAAAGCTGTCAGCCCCTTTTTAAATATGAGACAATTTAAATTAGATTGCATTGACCTTTGCAAAGCCTTCTGTTCCAAAATTTTCTCTCCTTCCCCCCACCCTCTGCCCTCGATGGCAGGTAATCTAATACATGTTAATTATGTTAAAATATATGACAAATCTAATATATGTATACATAAGTATACAGTTATCTTGCTGTACAAGAAAAATCAGATCTACAAGAAAAAAAAAACTGAGAAGGAAAACAAAATGCAAGCAAACATCAACAGAAAGCATGAAAATGTTATGTTGTGGTCCACAGTCATATCCCACAGATCTCTCCCTTGGTGTACGTGGCTTTCTTCATCACTAAACAACTGGAACAGGCTTGAAATCTCAATGTTGAAGAGAGCCATGTCCATCAGAATTGATCATCATATAGTCTTGTTGCTGTGTATAATGATCTCCTGGTTCTGCTCATTTCACTCAGCATCAATTCATGTAGGTCTTTCCAGGCCTCTCTGAAATCATCCTGCTGGTTGTTTCATAGAGAACAATAATATTCCATGACATTCATATACCATAATTTATTCAGCCATTCTCCAATTGATGGGCATCCATTCAGTTTCCAGTTTCCTGCCACTACAAAAAGGGCTGCCACAAACATGTGGTCCCTTTCTTTCCTTTAAGATCTCTTTGGGATAGGGGCCCAATAGAAATACTGCTGGGTCAAAGAGTATGCACAGTTTGATAACTTTTGAGCATAATTTCAAATTGCTCTCCAGAATGGTTGGATCCATTCACAGTTCCACCAACAATGTATCAGTGTCCCAGTTTTCCTATATCCCCTCCAAAATTCATCATTATCTTTTCCTGTCGTCTTAGCCAATCTGATAAGTGAGTAGTGGTGTCTTAGAGTTGTCTTAATTTGCATTTCTCTGATCAATAGTGATTTGGAGCACCTTTTCATTTGGAGTTTTAATTTTTTTATCTTAAAATTGTTAATATCCTTTGACCATTTATTGATTTCAGATTGGCTTGAATTCTTATAAATTTGACTCAATTCTCTATATATTTTAGAAATGAGGTATCAGAACCCTTAAATGTAAAAATGATTTCCCAATTTATTGCTTCCCTCCTAATCTTGTCTGCATTAGTTTTATTTGTACAAAAACTTTTTAACTTAACATAATCAAAATTATCTATCTGGTGTTCAATTAAGAGTTTCAGTTCTTTTTTGGACTCAGATTCCTTCCTTCTCCACAGATCTGAGAGGTAAACTACACTATGTTCCTCTAATTTGCTTATAATATCATTCTTTATGTCTAAATTATGAACCCACTTTGATCTTATCTTGGTATGTGGTGTTAGGTATATAATGCCTAATTGCTTCCATAATAGTCCCATTTTCCAGTAGTTTTTGTCAAATACTGATATCTTATCCCCAAAACTGGGGTCTTTGGGTTTGTCAAACACTAGGTTGCTATAGTTATTGCCTATTTTGCCCTGTGATGCTATCCTATTCCACTGATCAACTACTCTATTTCTTAGCCAGTACCAAATAGTTTTGATGACCGCTGCTTTATACTATAGTTTTGAATCTGGCACAGCTAGGCCATCTTCATCAGCATTTTTTTTCATTAATTCCCTTGAAATTCTTGACCTTTAGTTCTTCCAGATGAACTTTCCTACTATTTTTCTTAGGGAGTTAATAGTTTGTTCTATTTCTTTTTTTATAATGGGGTTTCTGTTAACCTGTGCAATCTATATTTTTGTAAGTATTCCTCCATTTCATTTAGATTATCAAATTTATTGGCATAAAGTTGGGCAAAGTAACTCCTAATTATTGCTCTAATTTCCTCTTCATTGGTGGAAATTTCTCCCTTTTCATTTTTGAGACTAACAATTTGATTTTCCTCTTTCTTTTTTCTAATTAAATTAACTAAAGGCTTATCTATTTTGTTGTTTTTTCATACAACCAACTCAGTTTTAGTTATTAATTCAATAGTTTTCTTATTTTCAATTTTATTAATCTCTTATTTTCAGAATTTCCAATTTGGTATTTAATTGAGGGTTTTTAATTTGTTCCTTTTCTAGCTTTTTAAATTGTAAGCCCAATTCATTGATCTTTTCTTTCCCTATTTTATGCAAGTAAGCATCTAGAGAAATAAAATTACCCCTTATAATCACTTTGGCCATATCCCACAAATTTTGTTATGTTGCCTTATTATTGTCATTCTCCTGGATGAAATTATTGATTGTTTCTATGATTTGCTATTTCACCCATTCATTATTTAGGATTAGATTATTTAATTTCCAATTAACTTTTGGTCTATTTTCTCCTGGCCTTATGTTGCATGTCATGTTTATTGCATCATTATCTGAAAAAAAATTGCATGTATTTTTTCTGGCTTTATGCATTTGATTTTGAAGTTTTTATGCCCTAATACATGGTCAATTTTTGTATAAGTTCCATGAATCACTGAGTAAAAAGTAAAATCTTTTCTGTCTCCATTCAATTTTCTCCAAATATCTATCATACTTAACTTTTCTAACATTTTGTTTACCTCCCTAACTTCTTTCTTATTTATTTTGTGGTTTGATTTATGTAGTTCAGAGAGAGCAAGGTCCATATCCCCCACTAGCATAGTTTTGCTCTCTATTTCTTCTTGTAGTTCTCTTAACTTCTCCTATAGGAATTTGGATGCTATTCCACTTTGTGTGTATATGTTTACTATTGATATTACTTCATTATCTATGGTACCCTTTAGTGAAATGTAGTTTCCTTCCTTATCTCTTTTAATTAGATCTATCTTTGCTTTCACTTGATCTGAGATCAAGATTGCTTCCCCTGCTTTTTTTTCTTCACCTGAAGCATAATAGACCTTGTTCCAGCCCTTTACCTTCACTCTGTATATATCTCTGTGTTTTAGATGTTTTTCTTGTAAACAACATATTATAAAATTCTGGCTTTTAATCCAATCTTCTATCCCCTTCTGTTTTATGGGAGAGTTTATCCCATTCACCTTCACAATTAAAATAACTGATTTTGTTTTTGCTGCCATCTTATTTACCCAAAGTTATGTTTTCCTTTTCTTTTCCCCTTTCTCCATTTCCTCTTCCCCAGTATTTTGCTTTTGATGACCACTTCCCTCAAACTGTCCTCCTCCTTTAGAGTCCCTCCCCCTTTTTTATACCTTTCCCCTAATTCTTCTATTTTCCCTTCTAACTTCCCTATTAGTCTTTCCCTTTCTTTTCCTCCTTTCCCTCCCACTTCCCTATGAGAAGGGATATGTTTCTCTATGAAGCCAAATGTGTCTGATATTCTTTTTTAGATCTCTATCTGATGAGAGTAAGATTCACACAATGCTCATCGCCCTTTCTTTTCCCCCTCATTTACATTAGGTTTTCTTTGCCTCTTCATGAGATTTTACCTTATTTTTACCTTCTTTTTTTACCTTATTTTACTTCCTTTTCCCTTTTTTTCCAGTTTGATCCCCTTTTCACCTCTAGTTTCTTTGTCATATTATCAAACTTAAATTAAATTATACTTACATTCTCTAAATATACCCCTAATAGAAATATAGTTCTCAAGAGTTCTTTCCTTTTTACCTTTTTATCCTACTCTTGAGTTCTGGGTTTGGAAGTCATATTTTTTGTTCAGATCTGCTATTTTCATTAGAACTAGGTGAGGTCTGTCCTTTTCTCTCTCCATAAAAGCTGTCTATTGTGAGAGTTCTTTTTTTGTTTTTTATTCATTTTTTAAAGCTTGAGGTCTATTTAAAGCAAAGGAGCTATAGCTGCTTTAATTTGCCTTGGGGCAGTTCTGCTGATTGACTTCTGGCCCTGGGCAATGGGTCTAGGTCTGGGTGTTCTCAGTGATTTACAATCTACCTTCTATAAAAGGCAGATCTGTCAAAGCACCTGCTTGCAATCAGGATAGAGCAGCCCAAGAGGCTCACAGAAACTTCCCAGGTGCTTAGAAACTGCCACATTCTGATTCCTGGCCCAGCTTCCTTCCCTGTTTGTGCTGCTGTCTGGGCTTGGAAGACTGCCCCCCTGCCTGCCTGAAACAGACCTGTTCTGAAGTTCTTCCAAGGTAACTTCTTCTGGGAATGTGTTGTGGTCCAAATATTTGGGGGTGCTTTGACTCCAAAAATCAGTTTAGGGGCTTAATCAGCTGTTGGTTTGAGAGAAGGTCAGAGGAGATCACAGAGAGTTGTGTCTGCACTTCACCCTCTTGGCTCTGCCCCGTGGAGTTAGATTATTGAGGGCTTTGAATGGCAAATGATATTTTGTATTTGATCCGGGAAGCAATAGGGAACCATTGCAACCTACACACACACACGCTCTCTCTCTGTCTCCCTCTCTCTCTCTCTCTCTCTCTCTCTCTCTCTCTCTCTCTCTCTCTC
>JAJPUD010010588.1:0-27825 GCA_023553655.1 Myrmecobius fasciatus | reverse complement strand
TCTCTCTCTCTCTCTCTCTCTCTCTCTCTCTCTCTCTCTCTCTCTCTTTCTCTCTCTGTGTGTGTGTGTGTGTGTGTGTGTGCATGTGTGTGTGTTCATGTGATAGGGTTGAACCTGTGGGTTAGTAGGATAATTAGGCATGAAGTGATAAAGTGCTGCACCAGAGTCATGCCAGTGTCAGACATAAAGGGCAATATTTGAGAGATATTGAAAAAGTGAAATCAGTTGGATAAGAACAATGAGAGATAGTGAGGAAGTAAGGATAACACCCAATTTATGAACCTGAGGAAGTGGGAAAATTTTTTTCTCTATAGTAAAAATAAAAGTAGAAGTGGGGAGCATTTAGGGTGGAAATGATAAGTTTCATTTTGGATATGTTGAGTTTGAGATGTCTCCTAGATATCTAGTTCAAGATGGCTGAAAAACAGATGAAGATTGAAGTTCAGCTGAAAGATTAAGGTAAGGAAGTTATATTTGAGAATTAGCATATGAATACTACTTAAATCCATGGTTACTAATGAGAATATTAAGTAAAGGAGAGGGATAGAACTCAAGAAAAGAGCATGTAGGAGTATCCAAAAAAAAAAAAAAAGGGACTGAGAAGGAATTGTTTAATAGGAAGAAAAAGAAAATAGTGTTCTGAAAACCTAGGGATAAAAGAGATTCAAGAAGAAAAGGATGATCAACGGAGTCAAAAGTGGCAAAGAGATTAAGAGTGAGGAATGAGAAAAGGACATTGAGTTGAGAACTCACTGGAGAGAACAGTATCAGATTTAATGAAGTCAGAAGTCAGACTTTAAGGGATTAAGGAGTGAATGGTAGCAGAGAAAGCAGTGCTACTTAGTAGAGATGTTCTTTTCAATAAGTTTGGCCACAAAAGGAAGAAGAAATACAGGAAGATAGGTATCAAGAATCAAAGGAGGGGAGAGTCAGGAAGGAAGGAAGGAAGAAGATAGGAAAAAAATGAAAATAATTGACAACGAGTGGGGATGACAGAGGAAACAATTTTTTGGAGCAGATGGGATGGAATGGGATTGATTTTGCTCATGAGATTGAAGACACTTTTTTTGTGCGAAGGAAGAGACAGTGGCAGAAAGCATCTGAATGCTATGAGATAAGAAAGAAGTGAGAAATGGGAAATCATAGCAAATGTTCTCATTTTTCCCCTGTAAAATATAAGGTGAAATTCTCAACTGAGAAATGTTGAATCAATTTGTCCAAAAAGAAAAGATTGACTGGGTGGACAAAAGTTAAAAAAAAAAAAAAGCTTATCAGAAGTTTCTGGGCCTTCTGATGCTTAATAAACCAAAAAGGAGAAAATACTGGAATCATCAAAGAGATTTAGTTTTTAGAAAACTATTGTGTGATATAGAGGATGGCTCTCTATTTAGAGAGTTGGTCTTGTGATCATGACGACCTGGGTGAAACCCTTGCATATGACATCTCTTGGATTTATTAATTTAAACAAATCACTTAACTTCTCACTGATTTAGGAAACATCAATATATATTGTAGAACAATTTTCTAATCAATAGTAATTTAGAGCATTTTTTCATTTAACTATAGTTGGCTTAAATTTCATCATCTGAAAATTGTTCATATCTTTTGACCATTTATCAATTTGGGAATGACTTGTGTTCTAAATTTGACACAGTTCTTTATATATTCTAGAAAGGAAACCTTTATCAGAAATACTGGCTGTAAATATTTTCCCAGCTTTGTACTTTCTTTTTAATCTTGTTTCTGTTGGTTTTGTTTCTTGAAAACCTTTTTAATTTAATGTTACCAAAGTTGTCCTTTTTTACTTTTCATATTGTTCCTTAGTTCTTCTTTGGTCATAAATTCCTCCCTTCTGCAAAGGTCTGATGGGTAAATTATCCCTTGTTTTCCTAATTTGCTTATAGTACCATCCTTTATGGCAATGTCATTTATCCATTTTGACCTTATTTTGTTAAGGGGTGTGAGATGTAGGTTTGTTCTGAGTTTCTGATATATTATGTTCTAGCTTTCCCAGCATTTTTTTGTCAAATAATAAGTTCTTATTCCAGCAGCTGGAATTGTTGTAGGTCTTGATTATTGTGTCATGTGTGTCTAATTTATTCCACTGATCCACCACTCTATTTCTTAGTCAGTACGAAATGGTTTTGATGACTTCTGCTTTATAATATAATTTCAGGTTTGGTACTGCTAAGCCACATCCTTTGTATTGTTTTTTTTTTAAATTTATTAATTCCCTTGATATTTTTGAACACTTGTTCTTCCAGATGAATTTTGTCATTATTTTTCTATTTCTATAAAATAATGTTTTGGCAGTTTGATTGGTATGGAACTGAAGAAGTAGACCAATTTAGGCAGAATTGTACTTTATATTATATTAGCTCATCTTAGCCTTGAACAATTGATATTTTTCCAATTGTTTGGATCTGACTCTTTGTGTGAGAAGAGTTTTCTAATTGTGTTCATATAGTTCGTGGGTTCGTCTTGACTGGTAGACCCCCAAGTATTTTATTTTGTCTACAGTAATTTTAAATGGAATTTATTTCTATTTCTTGCTGATGAGCTTTGCCAGTAACTTATAGAAATGCTTATGATTTGTGTGAATTCATTTCATATGCTCCAACTTTGCTAAAGCTGTGAATTGTTTCCAGTAGGTTTTTGGATGATTTTCTAGGATTCTCTAAGTATATCATTCTATCATCTGCAAAGAGTGATAGTTTTATTTTCTAATTGTCTATTATAATTCCTTTAATTTCTTTTTCTTTTCTTATTGCTAAAGCCAACATTTCTAATAAAATGTTGAATAATAGTGGTGATAAAAGGTATCCTTGTTTCATCCCTGATCTTATGGGGAATGTGTTTAACTTCTCTCCACTACAAATAATGGTTGCTATAGGTTTTAGATAGATACTGCTTATTATTTTAAGGAAAGCTTCCTTTATCCCTATATTTTCTAGTATTTTTAATAGGAATGGGTGCTGTATTTTTTCAAAAGCTTTTGTTGCATCTACTGAGAATACCATGATTTCTGTTAGTTTTGTTATTGATATAGTCAAGTATGGTAATAGCTTTGTGGATATTGAACCAGCCCTGCATTCCTAGTAAAATCCTACTTGGTCATTGTATTATTCTGTTGATAAATTGCTGTAATCTCTTTGCTAATATTTTACTTTTTGCATTTTTTTGAATCAGTATTTATTAAGGAGATTGGTGTGTAATTTTCTTTTCCAGTTTTGGCTCTTCCTGGTTTAGGTTTCAGTGCCATATTTGTGCCATAGAAGGAATTTATCAGTACTCCTTCTTTACCTATTTTCCCAAATATTTTATATAGTATTGAAATTAATTTTTCTTTAAATGTTTGGTAGAATTCACTTGTGAATCCATTTGGCCCTGGAGACATTTTCTTAGGGACTTCAATAATTACTTGTTCAATTTCTTTTTATAAAATAGTACTACTTAAGTAATTTATTTCCTCTTCTGTTAATCTGAGCAATTCATATTTTTGTAAATATTCATCCATTTCAGTTAGATTGTCAGATTTGCTGCCATACAGTTGGGCAAAATAGCTCCTAATTATTGCTTTATTTTTTTAAATCAACAGTGGTAAATTCATCCTTTTCATTTTTGATGCTGGGATTCGTTTTTTTCCCCCTTTTCTTTTTCTCATCAAATTAACCAAAGTTTCATCTGTTTTGTTGTTGTTTTTTTCATAAAACCAACTCTTAGTTTTATTTATTGTTCAATAGTTTTCTTAGTTTCTATTTTATTAATCTCTGAGTTTCAGAATTTCTAATTTGGTATTTAATTGGTATTTTTAATTTATTCTTTTTCTAGCTTTTTTACTTGCATGCCTAATTAGTTGATTTCCTCTTTCTCTATTTTTTTTTCCAGTAAGTTATTTAGAGATATAAAAGAAGTGGGTTGGCTGCATCCCATAGCTTTTGTTATGTTGTCATCTTATTATCATTTTCTTGAATGAATTATGGTTTATTTCTGTGATTTGTTGTTTGACCTATTCATTCTTTAGAATTAAGTTATTTAATTTCCAATGGCTTTTTAGTCCATTTTCTTCTGGCCCTTTATTGAAAATAATTTTTGTTGCATTCTGGTCTAAAAATGAAGCATTTAATATTTCTGCCTTTCTGCTTTTAGTTGTGAGGTTTTATGCCCAAATATATGATCAATTTTTGTTTAGATGGCATATATTGCCAAAAAAAGATGTATTCCTTTCTATCCCTATTCATTTTTCTCCAGAAATCTATCTTATCTAGATGTTCTAGAATCCTATTAACCTCCCCAGTTTCTTTCTTGTTTATTTTGTGGGTAGAGTTGTTTGATTCTGAGAATACTAGAATAGTTTTTCTGTCCATTTCTTCCTGTAACTGGCTTAAAATCTTCTCTAGGTATTTTCCTGCTCTACCACTTGATGCATTCTTAGTTGCTGATTTGCTGTGATTAAAGCCCTCTTACTGGCTTTCCCTGAATCTTTCTGAGCCGGGCCAAACACCTTTTTCATCCTAGTGGGACTGTTTTTGTCTTTTTTTTTTTAGTCTATTTTGAGCTGTTCAGAGGCTTGGTTTCATGTAGTTTTCAAGGGAAAGTGGGAGAGGTCAAGCAGTTTGTTGACTTTACTCAGTCATGTTGGCTCCAACCCTGAAATAGCCGATTGAACAACTGTCAACCTAAATTGGTAGAGGCAATTTCCTTTCTAGAAACTTCCTTTAGTTATGAAATCAAGAGTCTGGTACTAAAAACAAACAGAACAGATAAATGGCTAAACAGAAATAATTAGGTTAATAAGTAAAAGAAATTAAATAAAAACAGCAGTGAATAGGCTGTGAGAAGTTACCCAGGCCAGACATGTTCTTGTTTCTCTTTGAGGTGTACTCTTTATTCTGTTCACCACAGTACCATGGTAACTTGCATCCTCCCTCCTTTCAGCTTTCTTTTCAAAACATTTTTAACTCATTTTGAAATTCAATACAAAAAGACCAAAGAAAAACATTTCCATCTACACAAAATAATATACAAAGAAAATTTAATATAAAACTATAAATTTCCATTTCACACTCCTTACTTTCTTTGACAAAATATGTAAAAATACTACACATTATTTTCAAAGCTTCCTTGCTTTTTTGTGCTTCTAAGTTTTCTTCTGTACTCTGCTATGAACTTTTAATTTTTTTCTTTCTACATCTCCTCCCCTTTTTAAATTCCCCCTAGAGAAGGCTACCATTAAATACAATATATGTATATATGTAAAATTTTACTATACGTACTTCTATTTATCAGTTCTTTTTCTCCATGGGGATAGCATCTTTCTTCCTTGGTAGTTGATTTGAGTATTTATGATACTCAGAATAATATTCATTCAAAGTTGTTCTTAGAACAATGTTACTGTTACTGTGTACAACTTTCTCTTAATTTGACTCATTTCAATCTTAATTATTTCATGCAAATCTTTCCATGTTTTCCCTAAAATCAACTAACTCATCAAATCTCATAGTATAATGATATTTCATCACAATCATATACCCTAACTTGTTTAACTATTTTTCAATTGACAATTAAATCAATTAACAATTTCTCAATGCTCAATTGATGGGCATTTCCCAGTCCATTACTACAATAAAAAAGCAACATATACACTATTTACCTTTTTCCTTAATCACCTTGGGAAACAGACCTAATAGCAGCATTGCTCAGTCAAAGGTTTTCATAGTTTTTGTAACTTTGGGTGAAATTATGGTTAATCAATTCATTATTCCACCAATAATAAATTAGAGTCCCTATTTTTCCACATTCCCTCTAACATTTGTCACTTTCTCCTTCTATTATTTTAGGCAATCTGATAAATGTAACATGATATCTCTAAGATGATTTAATTTGTATTTTTCTTATCAATAGTGACAGAGCATTTTTCATATTACTCTATGTAGTTTCAATTTTTTCCTTGAGGAATTGCCTGTTTATATCTTTATCAATTAGGGAAATGACTTACATTCTTATAACTTTGAGAAGTTTTATTATGCATTTGACATTAAATCTTTATCTGAAAAATCATGTATACAATGTTTCTCCCAATGTTCTATTTTCCTTCTAATCTTGGTTATATTGCTTTAATTGTTCAAACAATTTTTAAATTTGTTGCAATCAAAATTATATATTTTGTGCCTCATAATACTCTCCAACCCTTGTTTCCTTTTATATTCTTTTTATCAGTCTGAAAAGTATGTTCTGTATTCTTCTAATTTCTTTATGATATATCTTTTTATATCTAGGTCATGTATCCATTTGGACTTTATCTTAATAATTGATATAACAATTAGTCTATGCCCAATTTCTGAAAAACAGTTTCCTAGCTTTGCCAACCATTTTTTAAACCAGAAAATTAATTCTTATTCCAAAAGTTTAAAAGTTAACATTTGTCAAACACAAGGTTACAATAATCATTTGCTACTGTATATTGTATGCCTCTGTTTTACTGATCAATCTTTCAATTTCTTGGTCAGTAAAAGATAGTTTCGAACATTCAAGCCTTATAATATATTTTAAGATCTGGTACTGCCAAAATTCCTTCCTTTACATTTTTCCCATTAATTCATTTAATATTCTTGACCTTTTGTTTTTCCAAATGAATTTTGTTTTTATCTTTTCTAGATCAATAAAAAAAGTTTTGATAATTTAATTGATATGACATTTACTAAATAGTTTAGTTAAGGTAAGATTGAAATTTTTATTACATTAGTTCTATTTACCCATAATAATTAATATTTCTCTAATCACTTAAATATGAATTTATTTGTATCAAAATATGTTCCATAATTATGCTCCTAAGCTTGTCTTGATAGGTAAACTCCCAGGTATTCTATACTGTCTACAATTGTTTTAAATGGAGGCATTTCTTACTATCTCTTCTTGCATGGTTTTATTGTTGATATACAGAAATATTGATGGGTTTATTTTATATGATGTTACTTTGCCAAAATTACTATTCCACTAACTTTTTAGTTGAATTTTTAGAATTTTTCAAGTATATTATCATGTCTTCTGATAAAAAGACAGTTTTATTATTTGATTGTCCATTCTGATTTCTTCAATTTCTTCTTCTTCACTTTTTGTTAACATTTCTAATACAGTATTGAATAATACTGGTGACGATGGGTATCCTAGTTTCACTCCTGATCTTGTTGGAAAGATTCTACTTTACACCCCTTACAAATAAGGCTTGCTAATGGTTTTAGATAGATGCTTTAAAATCATTTTGAGTAAAAATCCCTTCATACCTCTGCTTTCAAGTGTTTGTTAAATAGGAACCCTGTGTATTTTATCAAAAGCTTTCTTCTGCATTTATTGATATAATCACATTTTCGTTAATTTTCTTATTAATACAATAAATCATGTTATGCTAAACCATCCCTGCATTCCTAGTATAAATCCTACTTAATCACAATGTATAATCTTTTTAATTTATTTTAGTCTTCTAGCTAGTATTTTACTTTGGATTTTTGCATACATATTCATTAATGAAATTATGAATAATGAAATTAATGAAAAATAATTTTCTTTCTCTGTTTTAGATTTTCCTATTTATATATCAATACCATTTATGTTTTATAAAATAACTTCTTCTTTGCCTATTATTCCAAATAATTTATTTAATTTTGGGATTAGGTTTTTTTTAAATGTTTGGGAGAATTCACTGATAAATCCATCTTGTCATCGTGCTTTTTTTCTCAAGAAGCTCAGTTAAGGTCTGTTCATTTACTTTTTATATTATGGGTTTATTTATATATTCTTTTTCCTCTTGTGTCATTCCAGGGAGCTTATATTTTATAAATATCTTTCTTCTTCACTTACATTGTTAAATTTATTGGCATGTAAGCAGAAAAACAACTCTTTATAATTTCTTTGATTTCATCTTCACTAGTGTTATATTTATCCTTTTCATTTTTAATACTAGAGATTTGGTTTTTTCCTCTGTCATTTTCAAAAATCATATTAACCAATGGTTTGTTTATTTATTGTATTGTTTTTTATTGAAAAAAAAATAACCCCCGTTCTGGAGAGCAATTTGGAACTATGCCCAAAAGTCAACAATACTGTGCACACCTTTTGATCTAGCAATGCTAATAGTAGTTCTGTATCCTAAAGTGATCATAAAAGGAAAAAAAAGACCCACATTTACAAACATATTTATAGCAGCTATTTTGTTTTATTTAAATTTTTTGTTAAAGCTTTTTATTAGCAAAACATATGCATAGGTAATTATTCAACATTGACACTTGTGAAGCTTTCTGTTACAAATTTTTCCCTCCTACTCCCCACCCCCTCCCCTAGATGGCAGGACGTCTAATATATGTTAATTATGTTAAAATATTTGACAGAAAAAAATAAAATAATTGACAGATCGAATATGTGTATATATATTTATAGTTATCTTGCTGTACAGGGGGAAAAAATCTGAGAAGGAAAACATAATGCAAGCAAACATCAATAGAGAGTGTGAAAATGCCATGTTGTAGTCTAGACTCAGATCCCACAAGCTTCTCCCTGGGTGTATGTATATGGCTTTTTTCATCACTAAACAACTGGAACTGGTTTGAAACATCTCATTGTTGAAGAGAACCATGTCCTTCAGAATTGATCATCATATAGTCTTATTGTGCCGTGTACAATGATCTCCTGGTTCTGCTGATTTTACTCAGCATCAGTTCATGCATGTCTCTCCAGGTCTCTCTGAAATCATCCTAGCAGCTATTTTGTGGCAAAGAATTGGAAATCTAGGGAATGCTCATTCATGAGCGAATGATTGAACAAATTATGGTATACGGAGGTAATGGAATACTATTGTTGTATAAGAAATGACAAGCAGGGATAGCTAGGTGGCAAAGTGGATAGAGTACTATCCTTAAAGTCAAGAGGTCCTGAGTTCAAATCTGGCCTCAAACATTTAATATTTATTATCTATGTGGGCAAGCCACCCAGCTCCAATTTGCTTTGCCAAAAAAAAAAATAGAAAGAAAGAAGACAAATTTTAGAAAAACCTGGAAAGACTTACATGAACTGATGCTGTGAAGTAAGCAAAACCACTAGAACAGTACACAGTAATAACAATATGGTTTATGACCAGCTCTAGTAGACTTAGCTCTTCTCAGCAATACAGTGATTCCAGATCCAAAAGATTTGTAATGACAAATGTCATCCACATTCAGAAAAAGAACTATGCAGACTCAATGCAGATAGAAACATACTACTTTTACATTTTAAAATTTTGTTTTTTCTTTCTTGTGGTTTTTTCTTTTTGTTCTGCTTCTTCTTTCACAACATGATTAATATGGAAATATGTATATGATTGTACATGTATAGCCTATATTGGATTGCTTGCTGTGTTGTGCAGGTGGGGAGGGAGAGAGTAAATTTTCAAACTGAAAATCTTTTTTTTTTTTTTTTTTTTTTTTGCTTTTTGCTGAGGCAATTGGGGTTAAGTGACTTGCCCAGGGTCACACAGCTAGGGAATGTTAAGTGTCTGAGACCAGATTTGAACTCAGGTCTTTCTGACTTCAGGGCTGGTGCTCTATCCACTATGCCACCTAGCTGCCCCCTCAAACTGAAAATCTTAAGAAATGAGTGTTGAAAACTAACTTTACATGAAATTGGAAAAAAATAAAAATTTATTAAATGCAACCCCTAACTCTTACTTTTATTTTATAATTCAATGGTTTTCTTATACTTAATTTTTATTAATTTTATTAATCTCATTTATAATTTTTAAGATTTGCAGTTTGGGATTCAATTGGGGATTTTTATTATTTTTTTTTCAACAGACACAATTTCTCGGTCTGTTCTTTCTCTGGTTTATTGGTATAAGTATTAGATATATAATTTCCCCTACTGCTTCTAAGAGTTTTTCTTTAAGCCAGGTTTAAGATAAGGTTGTTTGGTCTCTTATTAGTTTTTAATATGTGGTTTCCATGTTCCCTTATTGAAAAGATTTTTTATGTTATCTTCCTTATTACAATATTTTTATTCTTCTATATAAACACTTAATAAATTCTTGTTTACTTGACTTGGATGGAATTTGTTATGCCAATAAATGTTTCTTTTACTTGAGAAACTGACATGATTGAATTTACTGGTTCCTTGTTTACTTGATTGATTATGATGCAAGTTAGCTTGATACTCCAGAGGAGCAATCTATGAAGTCAAATAATTCCTGGCATGCAGAAAAATATAGGAGAGGTTGAACTTAAGTGACTCCTGAGGATTTCCCTGGGAGGTGAAGTCAAATTCCAATTTCCTTTTATGCAAAAGTTGGTTTTTTTATGTTGATTCCTTTGGCAGTCTGATAAATCCTATGAACTTCTCAAAGTAAGTTGTTTAAATAAACAATGAAGAAAATGCTAAATTTCAATTAGAGGTTAACAGAAATAAAGACATATATATTTTTATCATTCAAGGTCACAGACTCCAAGTTAAGAATCCCTATTCTGATGGGTAGGTATAATAATTGTTAGCTGTTTTGAAGGGAAAATTGGATCTTTCACATAATTGTTATTTCATTATTTCAAATTAGTTCAGTAAAGTTATTCAAATTATCAGTAAATTGCTACTATAAAAACCATAATTTGATCAGTATTATCTTAACAATTACTTGTTATTGTTTTGCCACAGCTGAATCTTCAGTCTTAAGGATAAAACCAAATGAATGTCTTCACTGTTAAAGTTTTGTTTTTATACAATACAAATGCAAAATTTGTAAAGTTATTCAAATTACTTGGAGGAATTTCAAACAATGGGAAATAGCATCATGGGATCCCATGGTGTTATTTTCAATAAGTGCTTTATTATGAAATGTGTAAATTTAGGGAGGGGGTCATTATGGTCAGTTACATTGCATGTCATCTAAGGCTCTCACATTTTCAGTTTCATTGACAATTAATATTGCAGATAATGAAAAGATTCAATCTTATTAACTTTTCTTTAGGTATACCAACTATTAGTCCCTAAAAATGAAACACATTATGACAAAAGTAGCAATGATTAGTCTTTACTTATCAATATTACTTAAAGAGGAAGACAATCTTTCAATTAATGTGTAAAACAGGCCCAAAATTTATGAAGCTTATTTGACAAATAAGCATTGTCTTCATACTTCTCATAGATAATTTTTCATTCAAGTACAAAGTTTCAGAAATCTGGATTTAATTCATGAATTCTAAAAAAAAAGCAAGAAGAAATAGTATCTTAATCAGGCATATAAGTATTTGTATTTTTGTATTATTCTCAGCATTCTTGTCATGCTAGATTTCAAACAACTATATTCTTCTCTTCCTTCTCTTCTTCTGTTCCCACAAGAAATAATGTTTTCTTATATTACAAAGCAGTGCTCATCAAAACCATTTGGTACTGGCTAATAGTGGAATAGATTAGCTTCACAGGACAAAATAGTCACTAACTATAGCAAACTAGTGTTTGACAAACCTAAAGACCCCAACTTTGGGGAAAATAACTCATTATTTGACAAAAAATCCTAGGGAAATTGGAAACTATTATGGCAGAAACTAGTCATTGACCCACATCTAACCCCATATACCAGGATAAGGTTGAAATGGGTTCATGATATAGACATAAGGAATGATATTATAAACAAATTGGAAGAACATAGGATAGTTTACCTCTCAGACCTGTGGAGAAGGAAGGAATTTGTGACCAAAAAAGAACTAGAGATCATTATTGAACAAAAAAAAGATAGATAATTTTTACTGTATTAAGTTGAAAAGGTTTTGTACAAACAAAACTAATGCACACAAGATTAGAAGGTTAGCAATAAACTGGGAAAACTTTTTTACATTCAAAGGTTCTGATAAAGGTCTCATTTCTAAAAAATATAGGGAATTGACTCAAATTTATAAGAAATCAAGCCATTATCTAATTGATAGTCAAAGGATATGAATAGACAATTTTCAGATGAAGAAATTGAAACTGTTTCTAATCATATGAAAAGATGCTCCAAATCAGTATTGATCAAAGAAGTACAAATTAAGACTACTCTGAGATACCACTACACATATGTCAGATTGGCTAAGATGACAGGAAAAGATAATGATGAATGTTGGAGGGGATGTGGGAAAACTGGGACACTGATACATTGTTGATGGAACTGTGAACAGATCCAACCATTTTGCAGAGCAATTTGAAACTATGCTCAAAAAGTTATCAAACTGTGCATACCCTTTGACCCAGCAGTGTTTTTATTGGGCTTATATCCTAAAGAGATCTTAAAGGAGGCAAAGGGACACACGTGCAAAAATGTTTGTGGCAGCCCTCTTCATAATGGCAAGAAACTGGAAACTGAATGGATGCCCATCAATTGGAGAATGGCTGAATAAATTATAGTATATGAATATTATGGAATATTATTGTTCCATAAAAAACAACCAACAGGATGATTTCAGAGAGGTCTGGAGAAACTTACATGAACTGATATTAAGTGAAATAAGTAGAACCAGGAAATCATTGTACCTAGCAACAACAAGACTATATGATGATCAATTCTGATGGACATGACTCTGTTCAACAATGACATGATTCAAACTAGTTCCAATTGTTCAGTGATGAAGAGAGCCATCTACCCCCAGAGAGAGGACTGTGGGAAGTGAGTGTGGACCACAGCATAGCATTTTCACTCTTTCTATTGTTGTTTGCTTGCATTTTTTCTTTCTCAGGTTTTTTTTTCCTTCTTCTTGATCTGATTTTTCTTGTGCAGTAAGATAACTCTATAAATATGTATAAATATATTGGATTCAACATATATTTTAACATGTTTAATATGTATTGGACTGCCTGCCATCCAAGGGAGGGGATGAGGGAGAGGAGGGGAAATTTTGGAACAGAAAATTTTGCAAGGGTCAATGTTGAAAAATTACCCATGCATATGTTTTGTAAATAAATATATTTAATAAAAAATTTTAAAGAAGAAATAATGTTTTCTTGGTAGGGGAAAGAATTAGTGCAGTCCCAAGGCTTTCATTTAAGTTTGTCATTTCAGTGGTGAAATAAAGCAATGCAATTTGGGAAATATCTGTAAGACTGGGGCCATCTGCAGCCTACAAGAGAATGAAGTTTCAGGGCCCTTTCCTTGAATCTCAACTATCAAAACAGTTGAATGATGATTACTACATGACATATAACAATGTGGTCAGCCACAGATGTCCACAAGGTAGATGCAATCAAGGCATCCCCCAAACAAACAAACAAAAAAACCAAGAACTAAAAAACAAAAACAAAACAAAACTAAAACTAAATAGTATGTGACTACTGTCAATAGATATTTGGTAATTCAAAGATGAAAAATTACATAGTATCTTCATAGATATGTATGTATATAAATAGGAGGTAATCTCAGAAGAAAACTAGGAGCTATGAATGAAAGCAGCAGCAGTGGAAATGTATGAAAGCCCTCCTGCAGAAGGTAGGATTTTAGCTATCTCCTGGAAGTCAAAAAAAGGCAGAAATGAAGAGATATTGGGGAAAGCTAATGAAAAGACCGAATACAGACTGTGCCAAGACAAAAAAAGGTCTGTGTTGCTGGATAATAGAGTAAATGGAGGGAGCAAAGTATAAGACCAAATGATAAAAAGATTTTTGGTTGTGAATGGCTTTAAAAGTCAAACAGCTGTTTTGTAACAGATATAATTCACCTGGAATTTGCCACCTGGAAATATTACAAGTAAAGTCCTTTGTTCATTTAAAATCTTAGAAACTAGAGTTTCCAGAATAGGATACTCTTACAAGGTTATTATATTAAGTTAAAGGAACTGGAGACATTTAGTCTGTAGGGAAAAAAAAAATTTGGGTGGCGCCTCTTCAGAGGAGCTCATCTATAGAAGAAATATTAGATTTCTTCTTCTTTTTTATATAGGGGAGGAAAAGTATCAAGAGGTGGAAGTTGGAGAAGCAGAATTAGAATTGTTGCAAAGAAAACCATTTCCCCCCCCCTTTTTCCCAATAAGAGTTAATAATGAGTATCTGTATACTCAGTATAATGTATATTGTTTTATACAAAGTATAATGAGACTGCCTCAAAATGCAGTGTTGAGCCTCATTAATGATTTTTAAGTAAATGCATAATTACTAAATAACAGTAATGTTGCACAAAAATATATTGAATTATCTAAGGAGGCTCAGTAATATTCTGTAGATCTTTAAGTAAAATAACAAGTCAATTAGGAATACAAGCAGTGGAGTGTCAGGGCAGTTTAGTGATAAAATAAATTTCACTCTGAATGGGTAAAATTTGATTAAAGGTGGGGTGATAGTGGAGGAGAGGAGATAGGAAAAGAGCTACTCCTCCTCCAAAAAGACATTGTAAATTTTGAAAAGATGAAAGATTTCAGACTTCCCATTAGAGTGTCCCTGGAACAGCAGTGGCTGACAGTGTCTGTCTTGACAAGAACGAGACAAAAAAATTAAGGAAAGGAAGCTTCAAGGTTCTATATTTTCTCGTCATATATTTTCTCTAAGTATGAACCAAATTTCCCCACATCTCTGTAGATACTTATGGAAAAGTGTGACCTTGATTTTGGGGAAAAATTTTAAAACCAATTGCTCTTTCTATACAACTTTAGTAAATATATCTTTCTAATAGCTAATTAATCCTAACTGATTAATGTATGTAGCAATAAATGAATAAATTGATAAGTGGTAGAAACTTGTAAGCTATAGTAATAATTTACAACCCAATCTTTCATGGTTCCCCTATAGTGCTGAAAGGAGAAGTACTTGTTCTATGAAGCCCTGACTTGTTAGTGGAAGTTGAGGGTGTAGTGCCACAGTATGAACAATGTAAAAATAATAGTTGCTTATATTTATAAAGGTCTTAAAGATTTGAAAAAAATCTTTAAAATATCACTTTTGTTCCTCACAACTCTGGAAGGCAGGTGCTATTATTATCCCCATTTTACATATAAGGAAACTGAGGTGAAAAGTTTAAATAAGTTTGCAAGAGTTGCAAAACTAATCAATGCCAGTGGTTGTATTCATAACCATGTCTTCCAGTTTCCAAGTACAGTATTCAATTTATTATGCATGCCATTAATTATTAAGTGCTTGCACCAATAAATTTGCTAAGAATATCTAACTTAAAAATTAGTGTTATTAGCTATCAATAAATTTAGGAACACCTAATACTCACCTTTTCTATTGGAAGATATAGTCAGGAGGAATAGTAGAAAGTAGAGGAAGTAGGAGAGGAAGAAAAAACAAAAAAGAACAGAAAAACAACAGGAATAGCAAGAAAAAAAAGTAGTGATAGGAAAAGAACAAGAACAGGAAGAACAAGAATGAGGAGGAGAGAAAAATGGAGATAATGATGATGAACATCATGATACTGCTGCTGCTGCTTTGGTTGCTGATTTTAATACAGGATTTGGGATCTTTTGAGATTTCAGTTGATGCCAAACTCTAAACTATTTTATGGGGGGAGGTATTTGATTAATGATGATTTGGGTATATTTTCTATTTATAGCAAAACCACTTAAGGTAAAAATGGGTATGATTATGTCTTGTTTTCACATTTTGTTTTTTGACAATTTTTTTCCTTTGTAATTGCTCTAAATTAGAAATATGTAGCATAAGTATTATTTCAGTAGATAAATGTCATCCAAAGTGAACCAGTGAATGATGCAAGTATGCATATTTACTTATAGTTTGGTTAGTTTCTAGTTATTCCTTGTAAGGTGACCTTTTTGTTTATAATTAATTTGTAGTCTATTTTTATTGTTTTTTTAATGAAAAGAAGCTTGTTTTTTTTTAAATTTGATGAGAAATTAGTCCTTTTTAAGAAAAGGGACATAGTTGAAAAATGAATTTCCAAAGGTCTAGGATTTAAATACAAAAAGAAGAACAAATACATGTTCTGGCATATATAATTTAAAGGAGATGCAAGATTTGAATAACAGTTAAAATCATTGAGAAGGGAAACGTTGCAGCCTTTGTAATTCAACAAGGTGCAGAATTGATCCACTTCCTTCACCAAACTCTATTCTTCTTCTTCTTTTTTTTTTTAAATAGAATTCATTTGCCTTGGTTGGCCTAATATGAACCTAATTTTTTTTAAGAATACAAAGATTTGACAGTGTATGGGGGTTGAGAGGAGAAGTAATATCTAGGCAAATGACAGGACCTGCAATGATACACAGCTCACTGGCAGAAATAATTCATCACAGAAGTGAATACTTTACTCCCAGGTAGTGGTTTTTACTTGCTGTAGGATCATTTCCAAGTGCAGTTGTAATTCCCAGTGGTAGGAATAATTGTAATTTAGTAGAGAAAGCCTAACTAGATCACTTTTAAAGCATCCAAATTAAGGTGGGGGCAGGAGGGACCAGAAATGTGTACTGTCTCCTCTGACCCACATAAACCATCAAGTATACTTTAGAATAACCCTTGGAGGGCATCCAATGCCATTATTTCCTCCTTAGAAATACATGGCAATGGCACAGAATACTCAATGCTGTAAGTCACTCAGAAAATGAAGATTTGTTGATTTTGGGACTCAGGGTCATGATTATGGAGACCGCGTTAGCAGGCTTAGAACTATAATTAATCAATACTTCACTTCAAAATATTTATTACACTCAAGCAATTCAATCTAGTTAGAGATAATGCATACCCATATAACAAGATAACTAAAATATTCAATTCATAATAACATAAATTTAGAATTTGTTGGGCACTCTGAGGTCATCTAGTCCAGTCTCCTAATTTTGTAGATGAGGAAACTGGGAGGCAGGGAGATTAGGTGATGTGCCCAGTACACTAGTAATAAGTTTCAGAAGGAGGTATTGAACCCAAATTATCTGATTTAAAATCCATCATCTTCCCTTGGATCACAGAAGCTACTAAGGGAATGCCAAAGAAAGTATATAGATAAAATCTATGTGAATTTAGAATCAGGAACACTGAAAGTAGGCATTGTATCAACAAAGTTATAGAAATCATCCCTGAAGTTTAAATACCATTTTAAAGTTTACAAATCATGTCACAGATTATTCAGGAAAGTTTCAATGAACTTGTGATAGAAAGAGCCATTTGCACACAGAGAGAGGACTGTGGGAACCGAGTATGGATCATAACATAGTGTTTTCACTTTTTGGTTGTTGTTTGCTTGCATTTTGTTTTCTTTCTCATTTTTTTTCTCTTTGAACTGATTTTTCTTGTGCAACATGATAATTGTGAAAATATATACAGAAGAATTGTATATTTAGGATTACTTGCCATCTAAGGGAGGAAGTGAGGCAAAGGGAAGGAGAAAAAGATTTGGAACACAAGGTTTTACAAGGGTGAATGTTGAAAATATGTTTTGAAAATAAAAAGCTTTAAAAAAACAAATCATGTCACATTCATCATTTCATACATATAGGGAAATGGACTCTGAATCTAAGAAGTGACTTATTCAGGATTATAACTGGAATCTACATACTGTTTTAAGATGCAAAAATATGATTTCATTTGATTATCATAATAAACCTGGGAATCCCAATTTTGTACATAAGGAGACTTAAGCAGACAGTTTCAATGACTTGTGTGTGGGTCATACAGCTAGTAGGTACCTGTGGTAGGATAACAAATTTGTTTTCTTGACCCCAAAACTAACACTCTATTTTGAATCAGCTAGTATTAGAACCAATTCTAGCTAGCTCATAACACTTTTCCACAGATTGGAGGAAGAAGGAAACTGGGTTAGTTGGAACTGTCAGTAGTTGTAAGAATTTTACCTAGCTGGCAGGCTGGTATTCCTACAAGAAAGCTATATCTATTAATATGTATTGTGTATTTGTGTATACACATACATGCATACATATATACATATACAGACAGTATATGTGGTACATATACATATGTGTATGTATATACATACATATATAAAATAATATATGCACACTCAGGAGATATGGGTTTCATATGTATTATGTATGTGTGTATGTGTATGTATATATTTATATGTATGTGTGTATCACCTTGGTGCCCCTCAGTTTTGGAGTCTTCCCTCTTTTTGAATGGAGAGGAAAGAAGTGGACATCACAGAGTTCTTTCTATTTCTTCCACTTAAAGTTTTCATTTTGTCTATCTCTTTCAACTTCTTTTCAGGTATTGTTTTCCCTATTAGATTGTTAGCTCCTTAAAATCAAAGACAACCTAAAAGACCATTCCAACAAACTTAGCAGAACAATTCCAATTCTAAAATATTAAAATTTGCTTTCACATCTATTTCATGCTATATTACCAGATTCTTAAACTCGTGGGATCTTATAACTAAATGTGGATATTGTGAAATTATGTGAAAATCAGTAACTGTTTAATTTGTATACTTATTTTATTTATCTAGGGTCACAAAATTTTCTTGGGTAAAAAGTTGTAGTGAGCTTGCTATACTTCTTAGATGTTAAACTCAAAAGAGTATGCACTTTCTTCAGCCTTGGAGAGCCACTGGAATATCCTTATTCTATCTAATATATCCAATGAATTAGGTGACTTCTTGAAGTGTAGCCTGTGTCTCTTCTTATTACTCTTTGAGAGTAGATACTCTTGTTTATTTTAGAACTTAACACAATGATACACACAAAGCAAGGCTCAAAAATATTTGCTGAAATTTTTAATTATAAAAGAAAATTCACTAAACTATCTATATGCTTTGAGACCTGGGCTTTTATATGTTGAGTCAAAGACAGTAAGGAAGATTTTACACATATAAGGATCTTCCATAGCTGTAGTTTTACAATAGGAAAAACCAAACCAAACCAAACCATGGAAATAACAAACAAACAAGCATTTCTTAAGCACTACTATGTGCCAGCCACTAAGTAGATGTCTATCAAATGGAATGAAATGAAATTGAATATGAATATGATGTGACTTTGGGAGGAATTATGAAAAATAGAAGACATATGAACTAATATAGACTGAAATTAAAGTAGTACCTAGAAAGTTATATATATATATATATATATATATGCATATATATATATATACATTTTATATGTACACACACATATGTGTGTGTGTATATATATATAAAATGAGTATAGTAGTGAAGACAAAAAGAACAATAAAATAAAGGTGAACTTCATAATCAAGTGTAATGATCAGTCTTGTCCTGAGCAAATATATTTTCCTTTTGTATTTGGAGTGATAGGTAACTCTGAGTATGGAATATTGAATGTGTTGTCAGATCCAGTTGCTATATTAGCTAATTTAACTTAACTATTTTTCTTTGCTACAAAGGAAAACATATTGTGAAGTGAGACAGTGGAATAATATGCAGAATAACAAAGATATATAAACAAAAACCATTAATAACAATTTAAATGTTCAGTGAATCAAGTTGCATTGAGAGAAATAGGATTGGTAAAATTATTAACCTCACCCTTCACTACCATCATTGTCATATTGATAATGAGAACAGACCACAATGTCTTTTTCCAAACAATGTGCATTCTTGCATTTATCTTTTTTTCTTTAGTGAATTTTTGTGCTTCTTCTATTTGAACAATTTTGTTGTTTAATGCATTCTTCTCCCCATTAATTTTTGTACCTTTTTTTTTTTTTTTACCATTTGGCCCAGTCAATTACTTAAAGTGTTATTTTCTTCAGAATTTTGTGAACTTTTTTAAACCAAACTGTCTGCTCTTTTTTCATGATTTTCTTGCATCCCTCTCATTTTTCTTCCCAATTTTTCCTCTACTTATCTTACTTGATTTTCAAAGTCCTTTTGGAGTCTTTCAATGTCCTTTAAACAATTTGTATTTTTCTTGGAGGCTTTGGATGTCGAACTTTGATTTTGTTTTCTTCTGAGTTTTTTTTTTGTCTTCCTTGTTACCATAGTGACTTTCTATGGTTAGAATTTTTTTCTTCTTTGTATTTCCAGTGTATTTCTTGACTTTTAACTTTTTGTTAAAGTGGAGTTCTGTTTCCAGGGTGAATGGTGCACTATCCCAAGCTTCAGGGGCTTTGTGTAGCTATTTGCAGAAATTCTTGAGACTGTTTAAGAGTTCAGTTCTTATAAGGTGGTATGATCCAAGAAGAGGTATTTACTATTCTTCTGATCTGTGTCCTGATCTATGAGTGAGCACAAGCATCCTTGTCTTCCTCGAAGTATGATGGGAATCTTTTCTCCAATTCTGTGCTAGCATTCTTTTTCACTCTGGGACTTCTATCCAGAATTGCAACACAAATCTAAGTATGGACAAAGCAACTGTCTTGCCCTCACTGCCAGCAATGAAAATACCGTAATCTCCTTCTGATCACTTATTTGACCCCCTTACTATATATGGGCTGACAGCTCTAAAAGAAATTATTGTTACTAAGGATTCAGTGGCTCCTAAGGCATGCTCCTGATTTGTTGGGCCCTGCTCTATGCTGGTGCAGCCTACACTGGACTCTACTACACTCTTCATTCTAGTCCTATAGACCTTCCCTACTAACTTTCTAAGTTGCCTTCGTGTAGAAAATTATTTCAACTTGTCCTTTTGTGAGCTCTGCTATTCTAGGAATTTTTAACTTGCATTATTTAAAAGTATTCAGAGAGCTTTTGTGGGGGAGGAGCTCAGCCAAGTTGTTACCTTTTTTCTACTATATTGACTCTGTGCACTCTTTTTTTAAAGTCTAAAACATAGAATGTAAACTCTGGGAGATAAAGTATAGTTTATTTTTTGTTGGTATTTGAATCATTTATCTATAGTAAGCATTTAAAATCTATTCATTTTTATGATCATTGGTAGAATTCACCATAAAACATATACTTCTAGTGTCATTGCCTACCTTAGAGTGTTTTTCTTCATTTCTATTAGAATTTGTAGTCAAGGTGTCACAAGAAAAGGAGGAAGGAGGGTGGACTTAACTTACACAAGGAGGACTTCTCATTTCTTTATTTCTTTAGCCCAACTTTTCAATCCATGACATTTGAAGCAGATAGATGGCTTAGTTAGTAGATACCTGAATTGGAAATCAGAAAAACCCAAGTTCAAATTCTACTGTAGAAACTTATTAGTTGCATGATCCCAGAGAAGTAATTTAATCTCTCCTAGACATAGTTTCCAAATTTACAAAAATGGAGATAATAATCACAGTTATTTCACAAAATCATTATGATTATCAAATTAAAAAAATTTCATATTTTAAAGTGCTATATAAATATTAGTTACTATTTTTGTTGTTGATCATTGCTGTTCTTGGTCTTTATAAACTTTCTGTTAAGTCCCTAAAGTTAAATGTTTAGTTCTTAAATGTTCACAATTGCCTTAAAAAGAGAGAGAGATAGTACTTCCATCAATGTCATTTAATGATTCTGACTTGAAAGTTCTACACAAATCCTCAAATAGGTCTGTGATTTCAATTATTTGGCAAGTCCATCTATAATGATACAAATTTCCAATACATGTTACAAAAGTATAATCATATGGGATTCAATGGAAATTAATGTTACTTGATAAAATCTTTAAGGACCCATTTAAATTGTGGATTCCAATTGGAGTTACTCCAGCTCTAGGCTTTTCTACTTGATATTTACATCAACCATGGCCCCTTTGATCCTTTTAAATTGTTAATTCACCTTAGGAAGTTGTATCAAAGACTCCTCATTTTCTCCATGCCTCATTAACTGTGCCATATGGACAGGGAAAATAAGTTGAAAGGTGCAATTGGTTCCCAGAGAGCTGAACTTAACTCTGACTCATTTGGCTAATGAGAGGACAAGTAAGAGAATCCCAGAACAAAGATTCCTAACTGGTAACTGACATATCCTTGATTTAAGATATAGACCTGATTTCATTGGCAGCGTTTAACAGCTTTAGAGGGGAAAAAAGACTGGGAAAAAATATATAGAGAGAAAATAATAGCTCTAAGTCAACAAACCACTTAGCACCTAAGAACTATATAAAATAATAAGCATTATATGTTACAAGTATTCAATATATTTATATATTTGAAACTCCAAAGTATTACCTTTTTTCTGTAATGAGAGGCACTATAATAAAGGGAAGAGATAACTATTGAATCCATAGTTGAAAAGAGGTGGGTTTAAATATTGCCTCAGGTACTTAATAGCTTTGGGCAAGTCACTTAGGTGTCCTCTGTCTCATGTTTCCCCAAGGCTCTAAGAGCCTTTTCAGCTCTATACCTATGAAGCAATTATATATACAATACAAAGCATTTATGAAATTATACCAATTAGAATATGAGGGCAAGCATTCACTAAGTTACAAATATCTAACTTTTGAACATACATACCATACTTATGAACCACACATTTCATATGCCTGCCCTTTCATTATCTATATTATTTCCTCTATTCCAGACAGCAGCCAAGGTGTTTTGGATCTCCACTGCTACCTAGAAGTCAAGCATAGAGAAAAAGATCCAGTGCCAGTTCAATTCAATTCATTTCTATCTAATTCAGCAAATATTAAGTGGCAATTTCCTTTTCTTTACCTTTGAGGAAATAGCACACATGCCCCATTTCCCCTTTCCCATTTTGTCTTTCCTTTTGCAAATAGCTCAATCACAGATGATTTCTCTATGTCAGGAAGAAAGCTTGATGTGGTATTATATGCATTGATTTGCCGTAAAAAAGACTTGCGTTTGGCTCCTATTTCTGCCATTGGTTAGGAAACATACACGGAGCAAGTCTTTTAACACCTTGCTTTATCTTGACTAAAATTAAATTAACTATACTAGTACTTTGAATGGTAATAGCCATGACCAAATGAGATAATGTTTGGAAAGAATATCTAAAACATAATTATTTGTAAAATACGGAAAGCCTTTGCTTCTTCCATCTTCCTGTTAGTTCTTATTCAGTTATTTCAGAACAATGTCTCTCTACCTGTCTTTGTTAGATTACTTAATAAGGGCTGATATTAGAAATTATGATCTTTTTTTTGTCTTAGGTGATTTTAATTAACTTAATTCATTCTTTTTTTCTCTCTCTCTTTTTTTAATTTATATAAAGCTTTTTATTTACAAAACATATGAGTGACCTTTCAACATTGACCTTTGCAAAAACTTTTTTTCCCAAGCTTTCCCCCTCCTTCCCCCCACCCCCACCCCTAGATGACAAGTAATCTAATACATGCTAAATAGGATAAATTATATGACAAATACAATACATGTATACATATCTATACAGTTATCTTACTGCACAAGAAACATCAGATCTAGAAAGAGGAGAAGGAAAAAACAACCTAAGAAGGAAAACAAAATGCATGGTAATATTCACAGAAAGCGTTAAAATGCTGTGTGGTGGTTCACTCTCAGTTCCCACAGGCCTCTCTCTGGATGTATGTGACTATCTTCATCGCAGAACAACTGGTTTGAATCACATCATTGTTGAAGAGAACCATGTCCATCAAAATTGATCATCGTATAGGCTTGTTGCTGTGTATAATGTTCTCCTGGTTCTGCTGATTTCACTCAGCATCAGTTCATGCAAGTATATGAATGTTATGGAATATTATTGTTCTGTAAGAAATGAGCAACAGGAGGATTTCAGAGAGGATTGGAGAGAGAAATTATGATCTTAATGATAAATCTATATCAAGAAAAGAGGAAAGTAGCACAACAACTGGTGCTTCTAAGAATAGAGTACTAGATAGAGTCATCAAAGCCCTGAAGTCAGTTCTGTCCTTAAATACTTACTAGATGTTTGAACTCAGGCAAGTCACTTAATCTGTATTTCCCTATTTTCCTGCCCCCTTTCCTCAACTATAAAATTGGGACAATAAGAGTACTAAACTTTTTGGGCTTTTGTAAGAATCATATTACGTAATATTTGTAAGAGAGATTAACATAATGTCTTGAAGTGGTAGGTTCCATATAAATAGTTATTCTCTATTAAACTGGTGTGTTAGGCATATTTTTGTCCTACTCTCTCCAAGCCATGCTTGCTACATTTCCTCTCACAATCCCAAGGGATAATCTCAGAGATTGGGGGTTTCTCTTTGGAGAATCATTTATTTAGGCTCTCATTTACTGGGTTGTTAGGAGCTTTCTTATATCCTCAACTTGCTAGATTAGAGACTTTTTGGAACTTCTCTTTGGTTAAAATCTTAGACTCTCTCTCCATTGAGCCAAGTTACCTTGCTCTTAATGGAAGACACTATTCTTCTTTATTGTCTCATATATATTCTCTTAGGTATATCTTCTCTGATTTCTGTTTTGTTATTGATTTGGATAAATGCATTTTCTTTGATGATTGCTATGTGTGTTCATTATTGAACTGGCATTTGGAGGGAAAGGGATCAAACTTCAGATAAAAACCTTGGGATCATCCTTTCCCTCTAATATAAGATAGTGATCAGAAGCTAGCTTGAACCTGAAACTCACATCCTCTGGATTAATAGCATTTAAACCAATAAATAAGGATAATTCTAGTCTGGTCTCCCTGTGGAGAGCAGAATGACAGCCTCTTTGCTTTTCCTTTTCCTGCCTCCTTGCTTCTCTTCCTGGAAGAGAATAAAGTCTCCTTTGTAGAAAAAGAAAAGGGAGAAGAAGCTAGGTGTGTACATTCTACCTCTGTTTGAGTCACACAAAGATATATCCATGCTATGTATGGAAGGACAGTCTTCATAGCACATGAGCCTTGCAACATTAGCTTTTACTTCATGTGAAAAATTCTCTTCCCTCCCCAGCAGCATATCCTCCTCTATATCATCTTGGCCTTGGAGAAATAGGCTTGAAACTTAGCTCTGTTTCAATATTTCATTGATCCCACCAAATTTGTGTCCAGATACTCCAAAGCTGCCAGGTAAACCTTCATATCAATTAACGTTTGGGCTGTGTCCTAAAGATGACTCTTAAAAGATACTCTTTGCTTCTTAAAGAATTGATACTACTGTGGGTGCAAAAATCTCAACTCTGATATCAAGGGATAGTGAGGATCCCTCTGGACTTTTTGAATAAAAAAATCATAAATTTCATGTACTTCACTGGTTGCCAGCATCCCCCAAGAGCAGTGAATCTTAGGCATAGTAGCTGAAGATGATAGTTTTTAGATTATTACAGGAGACCAACAAAAAATAACCTCTTCAATATGGCATTATTTGACCAGAAACAGGAACAGAATATCCATGTCTGTTGCACAGTCAGACTTTTGGAGGACTTCTCTTAAGAGTCATCATAAAAATAAATAATAAAAAGTCATCATGATTCTCCTAGAAGCAGTTCCCTAGAATTTTCTATGTAGAGAGATGCCATCATCTCCCAATCATCCACCACATGGAGATTCTATCTGAAAAATTCTAGGCATGCCCTACATTAGAAATAATAAAGAATTGATGAAATCAAATCCTGAAGCCCCTGAAATTGTTACAAAGTCTCCTTTAAAAAGTCATATACTGATTACCCAATAAGGATTTATTTAATATCTGCCATGTGTCAGTTCCTATGCTTGATGCTGGAAATATAAAGATAAAAATGAAACGATCCCCTTCTTCAAGGAGATTGTATTTTATAGCAAGAAACAACATGTATCTAAGTAAGTTATACAACACATATAAAAATAAATACAAGATAATTTTGGGAAAGTTAGCACTGGGCTCTGAAGCTATGTGGGTGTGGGGTGGAAATCAGGAAAGGTTAATACAGAAAGTGATGCTTGATCTGAAGCTCGAAGATAAGTTGTTTTACTTCTGTTGTTTTTTTTTTTCTGAAATAAATGAGAAGGTTGGACTTAGTCTTGGGTCCTCTTCTATCTTTGTATTTCTTTCCTTAGGCACTCAATTAGTATTTGAGGATAGATGATTGAGAAATATTTACATCCAACCTTAATTTATTTCATAGTCTGCTGGTCAGATGAATAATCAACATCTTGATCTGGATCTCCCCAAAACATAAATTATATTTACTTTTAAACCTGTTCTATCAACAAATTTTCTTGTTTCAAATGAAGGCAGCAGTCATTCAGTCAACATTTATGAAGAATTTTCTTGCAAAACCAGGTTTACAACATAGTGATATTTTAGTCTTCAACTTCTCTTATCCCAAGTATCTCATCCTTTCCATATTTTGCTGGTTCTATCTCCAAAATGTCATAGAATCACAAAATTTGAGAATTTCAAGGAATTTAAATGGCCATTTGGTTCAACACATACTTCAAAAAAGTCCCTACTATAATATACCTAATAAGTGATCATTTAGCCTCTTCTTGAAGACTTCCAAGAAGGAAAAACTCATGACCTATTGAAGCAGTATACCATTTTGAGCAACTTTTAATTGTTAGGAAGTTTGTCTTCATACCATGCCTAAATAAATTATATCTATTTTCTAAGGTCTAGCACAGTGCCTTGCACATCATAAGTGCTTAATAAATGTTTGTTGTATTGAGTTGCTTCAGATTACTATAATACCTGTTAGTCTTGGGTTATGTGGTTCTGTTAGCTTTTTTGTCTTGTGCTAATATTTTGTCATGGCAAAAATACAATATTTAAACTCCTTAGCTAAGTAGGCTTTTGGGGGCTAGCCTGGGAAATTCACTGATGATTATAGCATTGTTTCTATGGGAAAGGTGCCAGTACGTGACTTACATATAAACTTTGGAATACAAACCATTTATAAAATTCTTGGTTTTCTATAAAACCTCAAATAAAAAGAAAAATAAAGTCTTTGAAACTATGCTATTTAATAATTTGCAAGAGGACAGGGGGGCGGAGCCAAGATGGCGGAGTGAAAAGGTGACTTTTTGCCTCTCCTCCGATCTTCTCTCAAATCAACAATAAAATAAGCCTCTGAACCGATCTTCAAGTCAACGTACTCAGAAATATTTGGGCACGGCTCTCTGGAGAACTTCATATCAGGTTAGTCGGACTCGGACAGAGAGATAAATAGACGACAACTGTGCAGGCCGGAAGTGAGGGTGGGACTCAGCTCGGCTCATCGTGGAAGAAATTCCAAACTCCAAACTCCAAATACCAAACACCTGGAGTTTATCTGAGGCACTCGGGACACTCTGCCCTGATTGGGGACAGGTGTACTGGCAGACTTGCCTTGTTTAAGGAGTAATTCGGATTTAGTCCTAGCCCCCACCGGCCCAGCACCTTAAGTCAACTCGCCGAAGTGCCCCAGGGCAAAGCGTCTTCAGCCGAGGTTTTTTTTTCCCCTACCTTAAAGAGATATCCACTCTGTCTAAAAAAAAAAAAATGATGAAGAAGCAAAAGAGAGCTCTCACCATAGACAGCTTTTATCAAGGCAAAGAAACGACCTCAGATACAGAGGTTTCTTTAGACAAAAATCCAGAAAAAAACAGCAACGACCATCACTGGTCCCCGTTTCAAAAGGCCTTTCTGGAAGATTGCATAAAGAACTTCAAAAGAGAGATGGAGGATAAATGGGAAAATAAATTGAAACCAGTGCAAGAAGGATATAGTATCTTGCAAGAAGGATATGATGCTCTGCAAAAGAGATATGAAAAAGACACCAATTTATTAAAAAATAAAATTAGTGAAGTGGAAAAAGAGTGCAGTGAACAAACTGGCCAGTTACAAAAGGAACTTAAAAAGGTAACTGAAGAAAACAACACTTTAAAAATAAGAATTGAACAAATGCAAGTGAATGACTCAATAAGACTTCAAGAATCAGTCAAACAAAAACAAAAAAAATGAAAAATTAGAAGAAAATATGAAATATCTCCTAGGAAAAACAACTGACTTGGAAAATAGATATAGAAGAGACAATCTAAGGATTATTGGACTTCCTGAAAGCCATGATGAAAAAAAGAATCTAAATGCTATCTTCCAGGAAATCCTGAAAGAAAACTGCCCTGAGATTGTAGAA